>DWTO01004186.1:0-11787 GCA_018244755.1 Jemadia pseudognetus
ATTGAAAACATAAACAAGAAACAGAGGTCAAAGATGTCTCAGTTATGTCAGCTTAAGTGATTCACATTGGGTGACTTATTGGCGAAATCAAGAATTTTAATTTTAAGGAAGTTTACTTTCCATAAGTATATCCAAAATTTGATGAAAACAATTTAGAAGAGCTATAAATCTCTAAATTCGACGTACATGTGCAGAGAATGAAGAATGACAATCACGGCGGGTCTGTAATGATAGAGATATTGACACTTGAGAGGATCAAGACTGACTGACTGCCCCTTCGCGAAAATACAGGCGTTCTGTTACGTTATGTTAATATCACGTCAAAATCTCACGACACTGTCCATTCGCGTCTATCGCCCAGCGGTCGTTCGCCCGCAGGAGCGAGGCTATAAATAACGCGGGAGAGCAGTGCGCCGCATGCAGAATTCCTGCCGGGCTAAGAGAAAGGCATCGCGGATAAAGTATTTTGTAACAAAGTCCTCGTTGCGCAACTGTTCTATAAACTTTCCACAACTCTACAATACTGGATTTGCGTTCTATCGATGCATTACGCGGGCGTTCGCTATGGCGATCGTTCGTAATGCGAATTGGATCGATTCTCTACGAAATATTACGTTCGATAACGTATTGTTTGCGGGAATTATATAAGAACCTATTAACACAAAACGTATTAAAAACTATTAGTATGAATTAACTATGAAACCATTAACTATGCATGTTTCATTTAACTTATACTATCATACAATATATTTTACGATTAATAGCAAAACTATTAGCATTCAAAAAATATTTACCTAAAATTCATAATTAACATATGCGCAAGCTTACACGCAATAATAATAATAATAAACATTTATTTCAGTCAATATAAACGTAGACAGAAGTAGATACAATCGAATCATCATTTACAACTCCATTAACGACAGTTAATTGTAGGGAAAGTTTAAGCACGCAATATTGCTCAATTTTTTCCTTACACTTATATAGCGACTGATATTTAAAATCAACAACGCAGACAATTTCGTAAAGTTCGTGTCAGTTATTTGAACCCCACAACCGCGAAGTTGAAGGCAGAAATATAAATTACCATACTACCGCTGACGTTACGTTATGCAACAAAAGAATCTCCTAAAATTTATGCAATATCTTCTTTTAATATATAAAAATCGCGTGTAACAGCATTAGCCGTTCGGCTTGACCTCTGAAACGGGTTGACCAATTTTTTAAAATTTCATGTGTATATTAGATAGATTTGAGGATAGGTAATAATAGTAGTAAAGAGTTGGTAATAGTTTTGATACCTAGGTGATAAGGGTAGTGCTATTAAAAAAATAATGTACCTAATTTTTTAAGGAATTTTTTTTTGATTTTTTTTAGATTCACCATCAAAAAATACTTACGAATATGTCCCCAAATTTTTACTTTTCTACTACCTTCCTTTTTGTTATCACGATTTTAGTATTAACAATTTCCAAATAATTTAACCGTTGTTCAATGTTCAAACATTTAAATCATTCAAACACGCTTACATTACATTCTCTATTATTTATTTAATAATCAAAATATTCACTAGAAACAGCGTATATGGCAGAACAACGTTTGCCGTGTCAGCTAGTAATAATGTAAAAAATACGAATAACAATTGGGCAGGATAAAAGACTTCAATATGACAATATAGAGTTGTCATCATCGTCATTGCGATCATCGTTGTCATCATGACTGTCATCATCATTGTTATCGTCAACGTCATTATCATTGTCATAGTCACGCTGGCCAAATGCAGTTTAACAGACCTGACGCGCCTTAAACAATATCGGGGAAAACTTCAAGCGTATATTTCTCACGACGTTTCACCTGCCACAGTAGGTGAGAATTAATTTTAAAATCCAAGTCATATTACCCCAAAACTTTGCGTAAAGGTTTGAACCCTGGGGTTTCCGAAGTAGAAAGCTAAATTTTCAACCTCTACTCTACTTATGCGCTATACATCAATTTAAAGAAAATGTCCATTACGTTTGCCTGTTTTGCTTTGTTACATACAAATACATTTATGTATGGACTGCTACGTAACGAAATTCGAGCTAAATCATCTTGTGCAAAGTCAATTACATCTTCAAAAGAGATACAATTCGGTATATAACTGCGGACTTTCAAAAGGCCTTTCTAAAAGCGATGGGTATTATGAAACAGTATTATGATAAGTTTTATTTTAATACAAAACGCGTTTCGGATGTGGTCCGAATGATTGTGAATGGTATCTCGTTGTGAAGACGCGCTTGAGTAATACCTCAGTGGCAATACGGCAATGGACTGCGGTGTTGCTCCAGGGGTTAATGACTTTGTGGGTTGATTCGCTGGTTGTGGGTTCGATTTTTACTCAAGACAAATATTGATTTTAAAATTGATCTGAAGTTTCGAATCGACATGATACTTTGAGTGGGGAACTTCAAATATCAGATTGGGCATTCATTAAAAATATTCACAATGTGAAAATCCATAAAATTGAACAATACTAATTTTAAAATAGTAACAATGTTTAAACCGTTTCTTAATACTTAAATATTAAAACTTTATAATAAAATATTCTATGTTATAACAACTTCTCTATTGTGTTACTATTCTTCCTTTTACCTATTTTATCCGCACCATTATGGAGAATGTTACAAGACCAACCTGATATCATCTAGAACTTTTAGCTAAGAAGCTAAATACTCTCGATTATAATAGTAATCTTGTTACTGACTAAGACTTAACGACTGACTTAAGACTGTTACGAGACTCACCTGAACAACAGCGTCCAGCGCCATCCTCTCGATGTCCACATTGTAGAAGTTTAGTTGTGGCACGTGTCTCCTCCTCGGCCTGATGTCGTCGTAGTACGCGACTACGTCGTTGATAGACACCACGGGGCAGTCGTCCACCGTACTGCACCCGCTGCTCACACCGTCCACGCCACTGTCCGAGTCACCCTCGCCCCCGAAGCCCTCTTTCGAATCGCGCCTATCGCCGTAACTCTTCTCCGAGCCCTCTTGATACCCTGACTCGTTCATCTCATCGGGCGTCACGATTTCAGGGATCTTGGTCGTGTCGTATTCGTAACCGACCTCGTCGTCGATGTTCGAGTCGTCGATGTCGGCCATCGTGTTCGTTTTGTATAACACTCTTTCGTTGAACCGTCCACTACATGCTGGTCTGCCCACCCCGATCACACTGCCAGCGCCCTGCAACAAACAGTCCATTTAGCTGTTATCGTGAGGATTAGCCTGATATGAACAAGTGATATAAAAGTCAAAGTTGCTTGATTGTTGATTATATATGCTTGCATGAGTACCTTCAAATGCATTTTTTCCAACAAAGTACTTCGTTATTCTTTCGTGATTCAAATGTACATTTGATTAATTGCGTTTAAGTGTGCTTAAGGGTATTCCGGATAGTTCGTTACCATTTTATATCATTTGCCTCATTTTGCGACTAAAACTTTCTTTGCTTAAATTACTTCAAAGTGTTTAATTAAATCTTATTAATCATAAGTAGGTAAATAACTAGATATTAAGTAAATAAACCGATTAATAAAGGAGGAACGGCTTTTCAGAAATAAAGCTTACTGAGAACACGCAATATTTAAACCACAGATAAATAGTGCACAAATAAACTAGATGGAACAACATTGCGAGACATAAAACAGTCATTGTTTTTAATGACAAAGGAACAACACAAGACGACGTTGAGTTTGTCAACAAGACTTTGGATTGATCGCACTTTTACAATATTGGACAATGTGTTTAGAAGGATTCTCAAAAAGGATAATTTAGAATTGGACCAAGGATCCGAAGCCTATTTGTCTCTCAAATTACATAAAAAAAACTCCATTTCATTTAAGTATTCATCGCATTTTATGAAAAAATAAAACAATTCGTTTGTGAAATAAACCGTTCCAGATAAGAAATGATGGAAGTTGCCGACACAGGGGATTTTTTTTAATCATCGGGAGAATACAAACCGCAAGCAAATAATAATGTGTTGTAAATACTAAATGGCGGTAAATAAAATGAATATAATACGCAATATGATAAAGCTTAGTCAATATACGCATAGCAAATACTGTAGATTCAAACGTTACCAATCAGTTACGACACGACGACTGTACGAACGACACACAAAATTGACATCCAATTTATTTGGATCACATTTAATTGTTAACGGAATTGTCGATGCAACAAATATTTTATATAAAACTTTCTTGACGTTTACGATTTTCGATGTAAATGATATTTTTTTGCTATGGCCATTATTATTTTTACATCCAGTAGCGTCGATATAGTTACTATAATATTTGGAGGAGGCGTACTCGTATGTCTATCGATAGACGTGTATAAGTTGAAATGATGATATTGTTTATGATATTGATGATGCTGATGGTGATCTCAATATATGTGGAACCCTTTGTATACCAAATGAGGTGCCGATGAGAAGAGAATAGAAATGAGGAGTTACATACTTGTACAAAATGTTACATCAAACATTTCTGTCTTTCGTAGTAATCAAATTGTCAAGCTACTTGTAAATGCCATGGTCGCCCAAAAGGTTATACAGCGTTAAATTAAATCAAACATTTCATTGTAAAAAATGAAATCATGATCATCTTGTCAACTCCGACACAGATCACGGTTCAAAGTGGCTTAAAAAATATTTCGCCAGATAGGTATCTGAAATAGTATTAGATACTGTTCTCGTATCTTCACGATAGTTAGAAATTAGTAAGCCACTATGAAAGCGAAATCTAGAACAAAAGTAATTTTATCGGCGCCAGAAACTCAACTAAGACAACCGCGACGGACTCCCTAAAATTCTAGACGTCTTCTACACCCTCCTTCCCCCCACCCCCTCTCCCATCCACCCCCCCAACATATCTACATCTAAGAGGTTGTTTGTTTTGCTACAAGCATTCTAATCTTTAGTACCCTGCGAGGTACGAGAAATTTCTTTTTAAAAATAATTAATTTTTTTTTCCAAGGACTTTTCATACTGCGTCCACACTGAAATCGAATTTATTAGTCATGTTTAAGTTAACCCGGCGTAGAGTAAACAGACATGCAATACAACTCTCCTTTTATCGCTTCATCATCATCACTTTCAGCCTGATCTGATTCACAGTTGGATATAGTAACCCTCTTAAATATCACACGACTGATCTCAAATTTAAACTCTTCGTTTCCATGTTCTTTTCTTACTTTCATGGCTTAACTGAATCCAATCAATTCCTTTAGCTCTGCATTTTCATGTTGTTTTTGTTTCTTTCGTGAAATAAATTCCTTCAGCTCTTCGTTGTCATGTTTCTTTCGCTTCTATCATGAAATTAATTCCTCTAGTTTATCATTGCAAAGTTTCTTCCGTTTCTTGTGGCTCAATAGAGTCAATGCTAGTCACCAAACCTAAAAACATTGACAACAACTTTTAATTTCACTGGCAAAGGCGAGACATCCGACTACTTTCGCTATTCGCAGCCGACCCACTGACCTCGTCGGACTTCTAGACGCGAGACTGGTTTACTAACTAGCCACCATATAAATCGTTATAGTGACCGGTTCTTGGGCAGGTGGACCGCGTCCTGCTCGCTTTGACGGGAATATTATTACTCGGACTTAGTACTGAGTATAAATTGACCATAGAAGTAAACCTATATCTATGTTATATTTAAGCAGCTTGCAACTGAATAATATTAACTATATGCCCAAAGAGAAAAGATTTTCCATGTAAAGAGGAACTATTGATAACGGGTTACGAAATAGGTGTAGTATACAAAATCACTCAGTGAATCCATTATGTACTATGCGGCGTAACATGAAGTTACAAATGAAAAGTAACACCAAAAAACACATTGACTAAATCACGATATTTTCATTGACGTACACATGCCTAATTAATAAATAAAATATTTACGAAAACGTTTTAGACAACGAGTACTAAGGGGTTCACTACAGAAAACCTACTTGACTTGAAGCATATTTGATAATTATTGACAAATTGCTAGAGAATTGAATTTTCACTTTTTTAAATTAGTGACAAATCTGTCAAAAATGAGCTAATGAAAAAAACACTAAAAATAGGAATTTTGTACACTATGGCTATGCCATGTAGCCCGGGCCCATTCAGCACTTACATATGCAAGCCATTTATTTGCTAGATTTCATTATATGCCAGGGTATATTAGTCAGATATGCTTAGTATCAGCACTGCTAGGTTATCCACCACGACACAATAAATGCAGTACAACTCATGCTTCTCGGTATAATCTAATTATTTTTCCTCGCGACAGACTTTACTTTAGCCACTACTCAATGGATAGGGTGTAATTTCTTGTATGTCGATACGGGTGCCAGAATGTTCTCTAAGGTGTCTAAACTCTTAACTCTCTCATTCCGAAAGAGTTTCTGTGCCGAACAACGGAACAATAAAGGGGTAAAAAAAAAGAATTGGCACAGTATACAACAACTTCACATAGGTATTCAAGGAAACGACCTAAGGCCGAGATACCGGAATCGTAAAGGCACGTCTACTCCATCTCTTCTAACAAACCCATACAAACAAAGAGATAGACGAATGCACCCCTTTCTCGTACCCCCACACCAAATAAATGATTACTCGCCCATATACCGACATTTATAATATCAAAGCCTTAATATATTTTATAATACCATTCTTAAAGACGCGTTGCGTCTGTAAGACTTTTAGAGAACTTGTTTAACCGCCCCATGGCAATATTAAAAGTAATATTAGATAGAAAATAATATCGATGGATACAAGTGCCGAAAGGGACCAATATTAATGAGTTCAATGGATACTACCAGTCATATATTACAATATTTTGAAATAACAGTGACCCATTACCGCGTAGCTCCAAGTTTTCTCTTTGAAAAGAGGAGGACGCTGGCCTAAAAGAGGGAATGTGTTAAGAAGTGATGATGATAATTATGATAGAAACGATGATGAACATCTTAACGTTGATGATGATGAATACATCAACAGCAGTGTTGGAAACAATAATTTCCAGTGCATAAAACATACCAATATTTTTTTGCAATTCACCGTGCAATAAATATTATAAGTAATTAGAACAAGCAACTAATAAAATAATAAATATTTTCCGTTTGCTTAGAATGCCTTTCCTCGCTTATCTCTAACCATTTATTATCGTGCAATGAATCAACAACCCGCGAAGCAATAAGTCAGAATCACGTTCATTTACGTCACACTCAAAATGTGACATCTCCGTCGGGAAACGAGGGAGTGTACTACAATCCTCTGCTCACCTCTTCGGGGATTATAGGCATGGTGTTACGTGTTGTTACGCACTTATAAATATTTACGTCGCACACTAAATGTGACATCTCCATTGGGAGTACCTTTGCTTCGACACTATAAGGATAAAAAACTGTTCCAAAAGATTCAAGGAAAATCGTTCCCTTTATTTTATTAATGCTACGTAGGTGTATTATATAATAAGCTGTTTATATGAGAAATGGAAAGTCATAGTGTTCTGACAGTCGAGTGTTTTGTCTCTGTATTTTGTTGTCTGTCGTAATTTGTCTAACATCTGACTCGTTCTTCCAGTGGGTAATCCTGACTGCTGAGTTTCGATTTGTTTTGTTTTCATATTTAGACATTTACATACATGTACGTGGATTGTCAGCTGTCTGGTTGCCATAGTAAACTCATGAACGATCAGATTGTCCTGAGTAAGTTCCAATGTTCACGCAATCAATATTAAATATCATAAAAATCAAAATAAGCTGTAATTATAAAGTTTCCCATCCAACACTATTAATCAAACCATTAAGGTATACATTTTTATGCTTGGAAGAATTGATAATGTAGCGATCAATCAATCTCATGCAAAAGGGATGGAGAATGAACAAAGAGAGAATAGGAAACGATAAATAACGATGATGAAAATGATTTAAATAAAACCAATTTTTGTCTTTATATCAAGTTCTGAAACTCATGAACGTTTTCATTACGAACCAAACGACCAAACTAATACTGATGAAAACTGATTTCTAACATTCTTCCACAGCTTACTAATTCACCGTTTCATCTCGCTTCATTATCACATATGAACGAAAGACAAAAGGAAACCGGACCTAACAAAATACACTCCCTAGCTTTGTAAGAGCTCAGGGCTTTCTGATAAGCGCGTTCATTCATATACATTGTTGCAAAATAATAGTTTTCCTCGACCTCGCGGAGACCTCCGAGCTTGAGGAGAAACTTTCGAGATAGAGGATTATTCCTATAGAAATCAGAAAGACAAAGAATATAACGAAAGGAAGATGGGGTAATCATGAATCTTTATAAATATAAAAATAAGGATGTCAACAATTGCTCATCGTGTAAAAAGAAACTGAATCTAATGATTTAAAAATCAAACGGGTGATTTAATAATATTTAGCGGTAGTACACAAAGATACTAATGTACAAACATAAATATTACGTGATCATTCTAACCCACAAGTGGGAACCTTTGATATTAGGTAACTATTATGAATAATAATGAATGTATAAACATTACTTTCTGACTCATTAGAAGATAAATATGATCAATTATCGAATACCATACTTATTAGCAAAATCAAAATGCAACAGTATTATGGAGTTCCATCGAAACACCTTCCAATGAAGCCGCGAACGCATTCCGATGAACGTTGCGAAAGTGATATTTATGAGTCCAAGCAGTACTTCACGTCAGTTTGCACTGTAGAAACCGCAAGACAAACTCCTGGAGTCCCACGTTCTGTGGGCGGGTGCCCTGTAATATCTGTTCATACCGATTGATTTATTATAGACAGATATTACGAACACCTTAAGAAATCACTGGTGACGTCAGTACCTGTTATTAATGCGTTGTGGCGCGTATTAGTGTTAGACAACAGAAATAAAATATAATGAACATCGCTTAAGGCTGAGGCGAAACCTGTATTAAACGAGAAATAGATTTCGGACAGGATGCTACAGAATTATGACATTTAGCATATACTTGTTCAATTCTAGGTCCACGGCTATGATTAAATGGACTGAGGGATCTGGTCCAACATCTAAAACAGGTCCCAGGTCCATGTTGATGATGTAGTAAAATGATTAGAGGCAATGGCCGTGTGTATTTATCCCTTTGCACTAATATGTTTGTTCTAAACTTCAGAACAACTAATGATAAACGAAACTTCTCGGATATCCAATATGATATGTCCTATTTGATAAGTGATTAGTGTCCTAACCCCCATGTGAAAATAATCTCGTTTAACCTGTTTACGACATTGCTAAATGTATTTAACCTGTCTTATTACACCTATTTACGTTTCCTATAAAACATTATTCACCTCATGTATCATTTCATTAAAATAAAACATAATTACGCAGCTCGTCATCTACCATTTCGTCATTAACACGAATCGTCCCCTCCGTCCCCGACAGTTAAACGAAGTAAATCCCGAAATTAAACAATGAAAGATTAATTATAAAATCCTTTCGAGGGGATAAATTGTCAACATAATGATATTACGATCCGTTCAAGTCAACGGATTGAAACTAGAGCGCGCTAATTACTTTCCATGATAACAATACCGATACTTTCCTTATACCAAAAGACAAGGACGGACACTGGTGTAGCCTGATCACTTGTTGCTGGAAAAACGCCCTTGGCACACTAACCGGGTCATTGGAATAGGGCCACCTGTTGCTGTAAGTGCGAGCGGGACAGCGCGACGCGCTAGAACGGGACCGCCATACAGCACGGATTGTGTGAAAATGGAGTCAATTTTTATGGGGCGACTATGGAAATGGCGGCGGGGCGACGTTCGTAAAACGGTACAGTCGCGAGACCTATTAGAAGTTTTAATTTAGAACAATTCTTTAAGACAGACAATTCTTTAAGATATTTGAAAGACAGAAAGAAAACATTTATTATGTTACAAAAGAAGCAAAAATTGAACTACTCGGAGGTAAGTACGAAAAGGAATACAGCCACGTTCAGTTTAGGACTACCGCATATACTAGTCTCCACTGCGCTTATTGTAATAATGCATTATTTACAAAAATAAATAAAAGCACCTGCTACTACACTTAATGAAAATTTATATTGAGATATGTATTCATTATGTCGTACGTAAAATTGTATGACAATCATAAATAAATATTCCTGTATCTTCATATATACGATACAGAATATATTATATATGTATGTATGTATATGTCTGTGCTGTCTGTGTTATCTCCTGGGACGGCAGACTGATCCAAACCATTAAGCCGTCACTGTTTACTATATGAGATTTTTTTGTATATACATACGTTTATGCTATGTCCAAGGTAATGCCAATACAATTCTAATATTACAAATATGTTCAACTTAGCCATTTGTCGATCATTACAACTAGCATTAAATTATAATACCGCGCACGGCTCAATCTGTACCTTAGTTGCACGTAATAAAGTTCTTTATTTATTGCTTGGAAATATTGGCATTACGCCACAAGAGCACAAACAGAAACGGACGTGAAAAGACTTCAGTGAGAATTTGTTCACTTACATTTTTAATGTGGCCCGAAAATCAGTCAATATTCAATCTTATTTTTTTGCCAATAAGAACTATGTTAGGTGCCTACCTCGATGAAATGACACAACTGTACAATTGTTATCGAAATGTGGATCAAATTGTAAGGAGCCAAGAAATCCACATTCAGAGCTTATCATTACGTTATACTCGAAAGAGGAAAGGTTCCATTACGCAATGAAGTGCACGAATAGAATAATAATAATAAGTGCAAGTCACGTGGGGACGCTGCAGCGTAGAGGACGTTCGAAAAAAGTAACAGTAAGCGTATTGATGTTCTTACGATGTGCTATAAAAGTGTTTCACTTTTTTTGTACTATGGCATCACTTTGTATTAAGCATTAACAGATTGTTCGATGTTCATGCCAACCTATCCTTAACGTAGGCCATCTCAATTCAATTTGGACTTCACCCGTAAATCGCTTTAACTAATTTCCAATCTCAAAACAAAATAATCACACTGAATAAAAGACAGTCAACAGATTGTGATCTGCCTACTAGCCTTCACATTTTGGGATACCTGTGTACCAGTGGAAATGGTAATACCTAATTATGATACAAAAAAAAATTGAATAATCATAAATAATAATATATTACCATAATAAGTTATCCGTGTAGGAACGGAGTAAGTATACATTCTCCGACCCCGTGCCGGGATACAGGCGTCGTAAGAGGATACTGAATCCGGCAGTGGCAGAGTGCGGTATGACATTAACGTACTATTACGGCATCAACTTTATCTAAAATGTATCACGGCGTTGTTCATTCGACAAAATAAACTCAAAAAGCTTAAGGCGCCGAAGCCGAAGTCGATTTCGCACGCCACTTGTTGCACCTGGCGCTCCGCCAGCCGTTTGGGAACATTTTTATAATAAACAATCTAGAAAGCTTCATTCACTCAATGCTCTAACCGTTTATCATTCACTCACGTTTCCCACGAAAGATTTTCAAAGTTAATGCGTGTCAGTGGATGATATATCGACTGTGAGTGATAGTTTTAAATTATAATCAGAATCTATCATAATGTAAATGAGAAGCGCAAAATGAAAAATCGTTCCAATGTTTCCACAATCAGGTATGTTTGTGGCAACACCATCGCTGCCGCTACCAGCGGCGCAATATTTGTGAGCATTATTGTGTACTGCGGGCAGCGATATTGATATTCTATGTTCCGATTTTAAGAG
>DWTO01004187.1:0-11787 GCA_018244755.1 Jemadia pseudognetus
TCAGTTTCCCCGTCAGTCGCGAGCTGTACTGATCCTTGACCAGGTTGCTGCCGAACGCCTTCTCCGAATAGTCCACTTTGCTGGAATAGTCCAGTCTCTTCGGACTGCTGTACAGCTCCTGTTTGGGAGTCACCCCGTAGTTGTGAACGTTGGAGATCGCGTCGGAGGGCGAGGACTCCTTGCCGCTGAGTCGCAGCGCGTCGTTGGAACTGTAGTGGTGGCTGATTGACGTCAGGCTGTTCTTGTTGAGGGGGGACGAGTCGTAGCTGGGCGCGGACTCTTTCTTGCATATCACGTTAATGGGCGGGCTCACCGACGTGGTAGGTGTGATCGGCAGGTTGGGGGAGGGGGTGGTGATGCTGGATGTGTTCTGCGTGGTGGTCAGTGACGAGTTGGTGGAGGTTAGGGATTTCGATGTGGTGAGCTTCGAGGAGGAGGAACTCTTGATGCTGCTGCTGGCGGATATTGTCTTGGAGCTGGACGATTTGTTGGAGATCTGCGTGTTCGTTTGCTGCTGCAGCTGTTGTCGGCATTTCGCTCGACGGTTCTTGAACCACACCTGGGAACAAAGTGGAAATTTCGATTATTCACTCCTTTCTTTCGCAATAGTAAAACGAGTCTATACCTAGCGGTATGATTACTATAAGATACGTAAGTATGTTGTATAAGTTGTCAACGTAAGTAAACGTTAGCGTTTACTCAAATATACCTACATTAATATCCTTTAAATATATTAATAATACGAGTACATTATTGATTAATGTAGGCTTTCTTTTTGTTAACCGTTAAGTCAAGCAGATTGGAAATTTTAAGAATTAAGAACCGGTTGATCTAGAACATATTGGAACAGAAGGTCTTAACGCTGTTACTAACGAGCTTTCGTTTCTAGAAATTTTTTTTATAAATCACAATAGGCAGTACGTTTATAATAAACATGCAAATAATATTGTAAGTTACCTAAACTCTATGTCATCTTAAAAGTTGTTCAAAACGTTCATGAATTCGTTATACTACGTCTGATACCTCTATCAGAATTTATATACTAATAAGTGAAGATAAATATTTGTATCTACCCCCTTTTAAGAATATAGCGTGCTCAGAAGCGTAAGACTTGGTAATAGCTAAAGTTAGCATAGAGAAGGATTGCAGAAACCTAATAAGTATTTTTATATACCTAATATGTATTACAAATACGTAAAATTAAATAAGAAATTCGTTATTTACTTTCCCACTGTCAATGTCAGACAATCAGTAGAACAGAAGAAAGATTTAAAGAAGCGTGCTCTTTGATATAATTCTTATGCCGTTAAAACTGATTTTATTAATGAATTACAATCGAATTCCGACCGTTTCTGGCCGCTAGTCTAAATAAAATTGTTATCGTTCGCGCTTTTCGTGTAATGGCCAGTTACTTTGTCTATGGCTTGACTTCTACGGTTGCGTAGCGTGGCCGCGTGTCGGGCAGCGTTTTAATAGTTACCTACACGGCGTTTGTAAGACTTCCAACGTTGCAGTGAATGCCGATGTAGGTAGCCTAAGTAGGTACGGTTATAACAATACCTTTTTCCAACGAGCCCGAGTATTTCTTTTATATCTATACAATCTGCTATCTGCTTTGCTGCTAATATTTGGGATGTTGAGTCTTCTTAAGGATATGGTTTTGGTAGAAGATTATGAGGAGCCCTCTGTGTACGAAGTTAGCAAAATTATCATTGATTCTTTTAATAATACTGTATTCACACACCACACTCAACTTGAGTAGAAATAAGTTTTAACTCAGTTTTAGTCATTTCTGTTTAGTGTAATATTTTGTGCCCCGATTATTTCCACATAAGCATAGGTTGAGGTAAAACTTGTATCTATATGGCGTGGATAATTCGTGATTTCAGGTGGATTATGTAAAAATAAGTGAAAACCCTACGGACGTGATGCAAAATAAGGGAAGAATGTTTAGTACGTACGGATTGTTTTTTATTATTGTTAGGAAGTAAAGAATGACGTCGTGACTGAGTAGCAGTCCTTATGGTATGAGGATGTTGGTTGGTCTATAAACCTTTAACATTGTTCTTAATTTAAACGATTGTTGATATCAGAATTCGCATAATATTTATTTGTAACATCTTATGTCTCATGTCTTTTCTTTTTTAAATGCTCGATATTTTAAAACGTTCCGCTTACTCCGTGTTGATTGGTAGAAAATCCTAAAAGCCAAATTCGATAATTGAATTATGAATGTGTATTCTAGGTTTTGGTGCGTTAATTAAGACCTTTTTTTGTGTGGATATTGAATATGTGTTACGAATCGTTCGAAAATCAAAAATGAATGAGTATATTCGTGACGAGGTAACACTAGACTGTAGAACTGGACTAGCAATATGTAATAAATTATAATAAACAAATTTCTCGTCGCTTCTGACATGTATGGTGGTGTTGCCTAATAAAAAATAGAAAAATCTATCTAAGTGCGTGTATTGATGGTGAACCGATTCCGTCAGTCCGCAGGCCCGTGAGGTTGGAACCGCGCGCCGGATTACCGCCCCCGACGCGCGTCCCCACGGTGCTATGAATAAATGAGTTAATAAGTTTTATGAAAAGAGCAACACGATCAATGAACGTATGAGTGAATGAATGGCTGCAACGTAACAGATGGCAAGTCCGCCATTTTGTGGCGAATGAATGGTATTCGTCGGGCGTGTAATTGTTTTCAAAATTATTGCGTGTTTTTTTTTGTTGTTGGCTTAGCATGATTTACATTTTGATTAAAAATCTATAATCGTTATTTATAGTTTTATTTCTTTAGCCTCCAACTTCTTTTTTTATTTTAATTTGTTTAAATTTATGCTATTGTTTATTTCCGGTTGTATTCATTTTATGCCGCCATACAACAACAACACCAATGACAAATCAAAACTTTAACGACATGTGCATTTATACATACATACATTTACTCAGGAATTAACTTTTATTTAAAATTATGTTTCCAAAAAACTTTTATTGTCAAATGGGTTAACTTGTTTTAGTGTACCCCAAAAGAAAAAAAATCTCACTAATAATATGATGTTAATCTAATTAATGCGTCAAACAATATTCGTCCTGGGTTGTCTGGTAGCTTTAGTTTAACAATAAATAAACAAGAACAATTTTGATAACTTCATATATTAAGCAAGTATTAGCAACCCGGGTTCGAATCCCGCGTGTATGAATGCGTAGGGTAGTTGTCATTATCTTGTAATGGGGTGTAATGGTCGATACGAATACTTTGAAGGGTGCGGTTGGCTAGATGAAATTACATGAGCCTTAGCACTAAATAATAAAAATAATATGTTTAATTCAGGAAAAACCCATATTTAACATAAAAGACTGGCATTCATTCTTGCAATGGAGGTATTTTGTAAGTGCGCGCTAGGGTTTGACCCCAGGCTCGAGGTATAGTAAACTGATTTACAGACTACTAGACTATCACTGCTCATCTGTAGAACGTATCAGTAGTCTTCAACTGTAAATTAACTTGGTACCTATATGAAGGCGTAGTAATACATTCCCGTTAAAATGAAATACGAGAATCCAACACTGCTGTTTAGCAGCCAAATTAATGGCGGAACGTATGCATGTGTAGTTCGCTCACTGCTTTACAGCTCTCTCTATTTTTAATCTGTGGCAATTATTTTTAAAAATAATTCATTAACACTAAGTGCACATATCTTGTCTCTTAATATGAAAACGCAATGTTATTGTTATAAATTCGCGTTAAGTTAAAACAAAGCTTCTACTAAAACTTAATTATCAATTATATGTCATCTTACTTCATACCCACGTCAATGATCTTTTTTTTTCAGTGTTTATAAAAACACCGCTGTCTGAACGAAATTGTATGCATTCATTTGCAGGTAGGTATTAGTGAATTGTTGCATACATGCATATAGGTGTATTCTAACTGGTTAATTATATTGAATTTTGCATTTAAACTAAATTAATTTAGTTCGCTAAATTACATTTTTGATTGATGCTAATCTTCGTTTAATTATGTAATTATAATTGTACCAACATGTCATGTCATTAAAAATCTTTATATTAACCTTTGAAAAAGGCTTTGCTTCATACGTTTCTGCTTTTTTTTAAACACTTTAATAAAAATTATATGATTCAAAATACATTTTTATAAAAACAAATTTCCAGCCTTGAAACAATGATACCACAATAACAAAATTATTTCTGATAAGTTAATGAATTCAAAATTGAATAAGATAAAATAATGTTATCTACAAATAACAAAAATCCAAATTTCAAACACAAAATAAATAGTTTAAAATAATATGAAAATATTCATAAACAGGAATAATTAAATATGTACCGTGTACCAACCGTTACAAAAACTAGTCAGTGTCTGGACTAAAAACTGTTGACGATGAGTTTTAATTTTTCTGTTTATGTTAAAAAAACACACCTCGGTCTTATTCAGAATGAAAAGGCGTTTTAATTTTAAAACAATGTTAAAAGACCACCGTAATACTGAACATGCTGCCATTATAACCCTCGTCTATCGTGAATCTGTTTTCCCGCGTTATCGAGTCCGCCATCTTTGTAATTAAAATAGTCTGTGCTCTGATGTTATCTGGTTGGCATAATTGGATAGTTGTGATTGTTATGGGAGATAAAGTGTGTTTTTGTATTTCTAATGTGCACATTTTTATAAAATGCCCATTATGTAGTTTCCTTTGAAAGAGGAAACAGGTATACCTGTACATAATAATCTATTCACACCTACGAACTAATTTGCAAATAAAATATAACAGAGTGGTTACGCTTTTTATGGCCTTTTTGACTTCCTCATGTAACGCGATAGTTGGTTTGTACTTAAGAAATGCTTCTAAGCAAATCCCAAGCTTACATTCAGCATATTCGTATTAAATTTTGAAGAACAGAATACCTACCGCATATTCATCACGGTAGGTAGGTACATACCTATGCGTATATTGTTACGTTTATAATTTTGAATATTTTAATTTTAATGAATTGGTAAAAGTTACTTCTGTTATTACGTACATAAAAAGATATATTTTATGGCCTAATAAATACACACAAATATCAAAATATGTATAAACGGAAATAAATAGGATAATAAAAAACATGTTTCACCCATTTATTACTGCTACTGGCCGTCAAACAAAGCGGATCAAACAATTCGATTTTCGAATTTGAAATTTGGAACATAATTCCATTGCACGCTAATGCTCAACTCGTGTTTGTATAAATTGAATGTTTGAATCAATCAGAACTCAGTCACCCATTAAATACCGGAGGGAGAGGTTTCGTTTTTTCTCCTCTCTGGGTGGCACCGTATCTAAGACTACGGATTATAATTTACATCTATCTCTAGTTAATTGAAATTTAATATTTAGCTGGATTTTGTGCTGTGTTGATAAGCTGCTTTTTCGTAGTTATTTACGAGTACTTAGAAGATTATGCTAATTAGCTAGTTCTAATGGCATGCAGTTTTATCTTAAGTCAATTTGTCGTAATTATGTGGCCAGTTAATTTTATGGAGGCTGTTAAATCTTTAAAAAGCGTTCTAGTTCTGAATACTATACATTTATATAAGCAAAAAAAATAATTGAGGCTTTTCACAACGTGTTACACATATTAACCGATTTTCGGTTTTGCATAAGCTACGTTGAACCGCCGATGTTTATCGTTAAAACGACGGTAACCCAAAACGAATGGTTTCAAACAAGGCATTCCATATTACACGTGGTGAAAGATTAATATCTATTATTATGAAATGGGTTTGCGAAACATGTAAAAGTTAACAAGACTATTTAGGAATGATATAGGTACTTATACCTATGTATTGCAGTAAAGCCTGCAGTTGGTAACTCTGAAGAGATGTGCAAATTATGCGATCCTATTTATAAACTAGGATTCCTTTCAGCCTCTTCGATCTCTAGGTTACATGTGTTCCTAAGACATAAATTTTTTTTAATAAAATCGAAAGGATACGTTAGGTATATTAATTTTTAAAATAAGATCGGCAATAACCAGTTACGATGGTTTCGTTTTGAAAATTGTTATTAATAAATTAGTCAATCTTATAAATTTAATGACGGTTTCTAAAACATTGATATTCAACACATTTGATAATAACACCGCTATTTTAAATCACGATCCGAGTACCTACATAGCAACATACTCGGAGCCCCAACTGAGTCCCAAACTAATAATAATATTAAAGAAGTATATTTTATACAAAACTACTCTGACTTCGTTGTTGTAAAATTTAAAATCCGTTATGTTAAAATATACATACTAACTCAACGATAAAAAATAGATTAGTTTTGTTAAGATTCCTTCTATGACACTAAACTCACTTGGACTCTGGACTCGGGCAGGTTGATCTTCAGCGCCACCTCCTCCCTCATGAAGATGTCCGGGTACCTGGTCTTCCCGAAGAGCGCCTCTAGCACGTCCAGCTGCGCGCGGGTGAAGGTCGTCCGCTCTCGTCTCTGCTTTCGAGGGTTTACTCCTGGGGACAAGACATTGTCAACTTTAATGCCGTGCAAACACTAGTCTATGGAAAGACTGCTATGAAAGTATTTTCTTCACCATTAAAGTGACCATACGTTAAGTTATAAATAATATAGACATATTAATAGTATGTATGTATATATATTTGCGGTCATTATCTGGTCAATAAGGTCTCGCTACATCAAGACGTTTCGCTACTCGTATGTCTGTTCACATAATATTTGGACAACGTAACACAGAGATATTATATTATAGCTACGACTGGGATCACACAAGCGTCATTACAGAAAATATATTGAAATATGAATAGCTATTATAGCTCCGTCGACGCAGACCTTCAAAGCGAGTGACATTTAATGTTAAAAACACACTCAAAATTAGCCAGTGATTTATTATTAAATAGTCCAGAAAATAGACTTTAAAGAACTCGCCACTAAGCATACAATAAATCACATAATAAATGTAATGCATTTAATCCGAAAATGATACCAGTGGTCCTGCACGGCATTACGAAATTCTATTATTTGCTCCGCTTGCCGCCGTGTGAACTAATCGCTGCACTTTTAGACGTGACTGTAAAAAACCAGCCAAGTTCTTTTTAATGCTGTGAATAACACAAAACAATTTTTATTATACTAACAACAGGTGTCTTTTAAAATTGTAATTTAAAATTATTTTCTATGTTGAATATTTTTTCTTATTTCAATGTATGTTGCATATTTTTTAAAGTTTCCTAAAATACTCGTGTATTTAATATTTATTTATAATATGTCCAGCAGGGGACTGATATACGATGATGATGATGACGATGAAAATAATTTTATGTACCTATTAATTTAGGTATATAGTTAATCGAAATCCAACATGAAAACCTCTTAAATAATTAATTGCATACAAACAAATTATTTGCATACAAACGTGATATTTGGTCAAAATAGGTAAACACACAATCGTGGCACAAGTTTTGATAAAATATATACCACACTTGGCTTGCGGCACTTAATTGTACATATATGTACATATAAAACGGTGTAATATTAACGAAAAATACATAGTGAATATGATTTTATGGTCACACTGATTACTCTGTATTTTATAGGTAAGGTTTAGAAAGGAAATTCGATAGTTTATAAATTCTTTGCTTTTTACAATTTATCTCAATGTTACAGTCTATCAGATTGATCAGACAACCACAGTAGTAGTGCAAAAAACGTAATAGCTAACCAAAAATTATACCTACACTGACCACGAGAACCTGGCGCGCACACTGCCGCGCGCTCGAATCACGGCCATATCGCAACCAGTTCCGATATAAAAAACGACATTAGATATTCCACAAGTTAGTCATCGAAAATTGATTACACGACTCCGTGTCCGTAATTTCTTCATTTCAATCAACATTTCAAACGTTGACACATCAGCGGAGTAGGTACAGATACCTACATATTATGTTAATGACACGGCAGAGGTACCGACTACACCTGGTGTTGACCAATTTGTGATAAAATTAATTTGTACAACACATTTTGCTATTTATCATAATATATTGCTAATGAAATTTTTGTTGACCTCATCCAGCTAATTTTCAACATTAATATCGACCCCTTTAACGTTTCACTCCGGTGTTCTATTAGCGATTTAATTAACATTTAGTTTGAAACATATGTTTAGTTTAAAGTTTAAACCTAGCGGCGGTCGACCTGTAGCAGAATGACGAGGATCTACGAGAGACCGAAAATGGTATCTGGGTGGGGCAAGGTCAAGACAGATACCGTAGCGTCTTATAGGGGAGGCTCATGTCCAGCTGTGGACTGAGCTAATCATGATGATGGAGATCCAACTAATATGTCCTTTATTCTGTCATAAGCAGCACTGTATATAAATTAGCGCCCCCTATTCAGTACATTGATCAATATATATAACTAAATCATAGACGATTAACTTGTTATTAAGTCATTATCAATCTGTTATCGTTCCTCTTGGAGACGGCCTTCTCTCAGAACGAAAAGGGATAAGGCTATGTTCTGCCGCGTTGACTAAATGCGGGTAGGCACACATTGCACGCCCTACACAACTTAATGGAGAACCCCAAGGCGCGCAGGTTTCCTCACGAAATAAATCTTAAAACCTCGTAATAAATCTTAAAACGCATTTTTTATAAACCAGCTTCAGTATTTGAACCCAGGGTCACCGGAAAGGGTGGTCGAATTCTAAGCCAAGAGCTATCATTGCTGTGTTTAGTAAATGAGTATTAATAATAATAACAAAATTGACCTTGGAAAACAATATTTCAGACTCACAAACAGCATTTTAAGGTCGTTCAGCAAAAGCTACTTGCAGTATTTTGCAGATTTAACTCAACGAGTAAATAGACAGTATATATTATATAGGAATATATTAACACTTAATGCACCACGATTTACTAAACATCTATTTCAACTTTTCAACACAAAGGTACCTTTTGATACATTTGTGTTGCTAATATGCTTATATATGATGCTTAGAAAAAATGTTATTAAGCTATTTAAATTTACTTCACATTTAAATTATAACAAATTTTACTTTTAAAGAAATTCGACAATAATTATATATTACACGAAATTAAACCATTAATTGACAATAAATTATTTATTGAAAGTAATAAAAAAAATACAGACGAATTGAATACCTCCGTCTTTTTGAAGTCGGTTAACAATTGAGTTAAATTCTTAAAAGGTGTCTTTTGATACTTTTGTTAGAAATGGTTTTAGGCAATATATGTAATTCAATGTTATGTATAAAATGAATCGTAGAGAAAAAAATACAAAAAGCTATTAGCATTGTCTTAATGTTATCTGCTCGCCGGTCGTACTAGTCGCGCCAATAGGTCAGTGGGGCCGGCGATTGGAAGTAGGTGAACTTGAATTGGAAATTGGAAAGTAACTATTCTCGTTACTGTACATCGAATGGAACTGTCAAATGATTCTGTGGCAGCCGAGCGGCGAACACGACTCCAGAAGATATACCTACACGGAAAAATATTGTGTAGGTGTATTGCGTCTCCACGGGTTTTTAAATTGTCAATCGTTCATTGAAAAAACGTAATATGCAAAAAAAAATTAACAGTTACATAGTTGGAAGCGCGGCTGCTGCCCGAAAGCCAGAACGGTTCAATTCCCGGGTTACACATTTGGAATTTCTAACTAGAAATTTTTAGTAGTGACTCGATATCTGAATTTGTGCCCGATGCATGGCAATAGGCTCACTACCTACACAGTACTTAGTCGTAAATGTAACTGGTCAAATATAGAAGTAGGTACACTACACTCTTCTGCCTTCCTCTGCGGGGATTATAGGCGTGATGTTACGTATATTTATTTATATCTTCTTAATTACTATTAATAACAAGTAGTAAGTATTCCATGACTGGCAATTGGATCTGATAGAAATATCACCGAAATATGTTTTTTTTTCATAATCGTACAGAGTAGAATACAATTTTGAACATTTAAAATTCAAAGTCAATTGTTATTTCATCACAAAGTAGAAAAATATACGTAATTAATTAACATAACGCTCGTATTACGAATCTTATAACCCAATTCACATTTAACCTAAACCTAATGATGAAAGGGACATTAATTATGTGACGAGTGAACCTAACAACTTATCTCATACTACATATTTCCTATTAACCACATCTATAAAAGTTACTATTGAATTTGCCACTTGAAGTAGATACTTTTTATGTGAAGAGATTAAAAGATGGCAGCCGCGCGCGCCGCTGTCGGCCGAGGACGTCTGTAGCAATAGGACTGCTAGTGTCACTTATAAATAACCAAATGTTAATTAATATCTCGGAACATTCAGTAATTAATTAGTAATTTTGTTATAGTGACATTAACTTTAGTCAGTAATTATTTGTTATTCATTAATTATTAATTGGTTAGAAATTATTGGAAACCGCTGTGTATTAACTACATATACATAACTGCACGTCAGGCTCCTCACGGGGTAGTCAGAGACCATCTAGAGCCAAACATCTCTATCCTCTCTTCTTCTACATTCATCCACTCACTTCATATACGCGCGCCGGTTATGTACACTTTATATTCCCCGCCAGCCAGCACCTGGCCTATTTCATCCAGATAAATAATTACAGTAATGTTCCAAACTAGAAATTTTATTACTGCAACTTTACAGCCACTTAATGTCACCAAATGTACCTGCATATCTTCACGCCGCTGCCTTTACGAGGTAGGCAAAGAGCTTGTAATCCTGTAAGCCTGTTTATCCTCGCAATACATAAATCACGCGGCACATACGTACTCCAGTTCACCATATATAATGCATAGATATGTATGTTCATCGTTCAATTCTGTCTACGCCTTTGTGAGCGCATTATGAATGTTATTGACCTCGGCCCGTCGCCGACAGTATAACGGTCGTAAATCTTACGAAATGATCATTTCTAATCAAATTATGTTAATTCGGTGTGAATACCGGGCTTCTGTGTTACGTGCGCCCGTTGTCCGAATTGGGTTTCGTAACACATTCGATGCCCGATTTTACATGATTTAATTGAATTTTTATGCTCCCAAATGTTGCCAGATGTTGATTGTAATTATCTCCAATGATAACTAATTGTAATCGTTCGATACGTCACCTGTGGGTAGGTGGATAAAATTGTTAAGCAAATGTTCTATTTTTAAATCATGTTCAATGATGTTGTTAGTGCAGATTATTCCTATGGAAATAATTTTTCGCGCTCGTTGCTCTGTGCCTTCTTCGTAAGGGATCTGGCATGAGGGTATAATAATAAAATTCAATGTTTTTAGTGTTCGGTGCCAATGTTTTCCATATTAAACCATAGTGGCTTGGAACTGTTGCTGTATCACGTAAATTGGTTACAAAAATTTATCTCCATCTGGCAAACTATAAAGATTAATTCATAAATTACGGGTTAGTTATTATGTTTCTTAAACCTAACCCCGCTAATGACGGGCCCTCCAAAATCAAATTAACATTTATTCTGATAGAATATTGGCAATGGAATTGTATCTAACTCTATACTAAACATCTGTTGAAAACACTACGATATAGATCGCGATACGATCTCGTGTGGTGGAAACGGAAGGCCGTTTGTGTAATTGAAAGCTAATGTTATGTACTATAAAGGATATCGCATTTGATAAGTTATATTATATAGATAACACAGGTCTACAGCATTTTTGCTCACGGGTTATACATACGTTATTTTTATTGTTTGTGTACCTAGAAATAAGA
>DWTO01004188.1:0-11784 GCA_018244755.1 Jemadia pseudognetus
CGTTATGGTAGGGTTTCCACGCGGACGAAGTCGCGGGCGGGCTCTAGTATTACATAATCCTATATTATTTAAGTTACGATTGCTTCTGAGAAAATTAGATATTAATTTCATGTTCGGCAGGCATTTCTTATTTCCCTGCAAACAAAAGGCGGGAACTGTTAGTTTTTGTCCTGGTGAGTCAAAGCATTCGTAGTGAGCTCAAGTTATTTACAGATAACGTAGAGTGAAACGTATACGAGTAAATACGAGTAAACTAAACTTAGTTATTGACACCTAGCTTTGAAGGCCGAAACGAAATAAACTAACATACGCAGTTTTTATATACAAATAAATGTACATATGTGTACTTTACACAAACATGTACGAAATTGCCGCGCTAATTGTAAGTGTAAAATAGCAGCTGACTATAATATTTCCAAAACAATAACAATATTAAAGTGTATGTGTAATATGGCACACATTATAATCTAGCTTCTTTATTAGTAAAGTTTTTCTTCCTGCTATATCGGTGAAGAAAAATATTGAGGAAACCTACACACCCTAGATTTTATAAAAAAAGTTATTTAATGTGTGTGAAGTCTGCCAACTCGCACTTGGCCAACGTGGTAGACTATGGCTTTAACCCTCTCATCCCGAGGAGACCCGTGTTCCAACAGTGGAAGGATAAAGAGGGTAGAACAATGTATGAACGGTTGTATTGCTCATAACGTTAAAGGAGTTTTATCTATTTAAAAAGTTTTCTTTTATTGTACCCCCGTTTTTTCATTTCGGTTAATTTTGAAGTACATTCTTTAAGAATCTTGCAACAATAGCGACTTTCTTTTATAACCCACAGCTGGGCAATGGTTTCCAATGCACAACGCTTAGAGCATACTCAACAATGCCGTCAAATCATTGCAAATTTGACAGGCCGCGCTCATAGATTGCGTTCATTCCTTGTTAATTAACATTATCAATACTTTTTGTTAACATTTATATAGTTTATGTTAGTATTATAATTTTATTTCCGAATTGGAATTCCTCTATTCAATCGATTGTTTACTAAATTTGTTTGCTTCGTTGGTCAAGCGGTTACAAGGGCGACAGCTGATCGAGAGGTCTTGAGTTAGATTGCCGGGTCGGGTATTATTAATGTTTTCTAACACTTTCTTGTAGTAACTCGTTGTAGTTGCTCGGAGTCTAGATAGGTGCCCGGTGTAGCGCAAGAAGCTCAGCACGTATACCATAGTGTAACTGGTATAACGTGGGAGTGTACTATACATCCTCTGCCTACCATTTCGGAGGTTATAGGCGTGACGTTAAGTTTGTACAAACACCAGAGCATACGCTCTGCCCAGTTTCGAAGCAGATGTTCGTGTGTCGCGTTGTTCCAGGATATTATAACAGTATAATATAATCGTAAGTGTCGTGTCCGAACACGTAAAGACATGTAACATTTGCTAAGTGCTGATGATGTTCACGACGCGCCCGTCCCGCCGCGCGCCGCACAAAGGTCATCAAATCGCGGCATGACATGCGTTACGTAATCCGCAAAATACATAAACAGACGCCGCGCGGCCGTTCGCGCCAAAAGTCAAGGTTGGGGCGGGCAGCGGTGGTGATGGCAATTTGAAAGCATGTAATCTCAACGGCGACATTTATGGTTAATAGCGCGTCGAGGTGCTAATGTTATGTACGAACAAACTTTTCCTTCCTTTCCAATATACCTACTTACGATATTTCTGTCCATTTCCATGCATGTTCCGTTTTCCATCCATATTTTAATCCAATAGAACCTGTATTTCTATTCTTATGTGTGCTGCTATATATGTGTGGGTTTCTTCGTATTCCTATTTTGTATGTATGTGTGAAGTATCCGTGTACAAAAATCTGTTGAAAATATTTCATTAGTGAAGACGGCGTGTTCAAATTAAGTAAATAACTTATGTAGAAACAAATGTATGACTTATGTAGAAATCAATTAGGCATTGTAACGTTGTATGTATTTACTTATGTGGGTTCACTGATACAGTACGTAATCATAATATTCTTGGCGAGCCTTTAGTTCTCTGCTCGGTACAGGCGTTCTCAATAGGGGGTCTTCCAATAACATCCACGCTAGTGATACCTTCAGGCTTATAATAAAGTGTAGATAAGTATTTAAAGGAATAGATACGTTTTAATACTAAAAGCCCCATTCGTTGTTACATTTTACATTCGTAATCGGCTTAGTGCTATCTGTCGGTATTGGATTTATAAAATCAAACGCACCGGTACTAATCTGATGCGCAGTTTCTATAGACCGTTTTGAGTCAGGTATTAAACAGTTGTACTTGGAAGGAATAAAACAATGACACGTCTTCGCCCAAAAAAAATGTTAATCGAAAATAACTAGCAGACTGATACAGTTAATTGATATGAGTTTATCTGAACAAATACACATGTATTTATTTTTTAATGATGCCTACCTCTTCGGGGATAATAGACGTCATGTTACGTAGTGACAGGATGCACGGTGACGAAGTATTCTACGGCAGAAGAAAATAATGTATCACAAGAAATTATTTGCTTGGAATGGAGGTTGCCTGGAAGAGATCGCTCTGATAGCGATAAGGCCGCCTTTTGTATACTTAAAATTTAAAGATTATGCTTGTATCTATGAATCATTTCCTATTGGTGTACAAATAAAGAGAATAAATAAATAAAAAAATTATAAAATTTGTTATAATTGATGTTACATATTTATATCGAATAATGTTACAATTGAAATTTGCAATGCAGATAGAAACTATGTATTCTCGTAACGAATTATCCGAAGAGAGAGAGAGATAGAGAAACAAAATAAACAATGTTATACGCTTGTCGTTTGTAAAATGATGATCTACGTACGTGTAAAGTTCAATCGGCCATTACGAAAACAATAAAGTACTGCGCAGTAACTTTGTCATTAAACGGTGACGTAAGGAACGGGACTGTCATTGGAAATGTCGTGGACATTAAAAAATTTCGTCACTTTCAAACTTGACGTAATAGACAATTAAAAAATATTTATTCCAACCCATTTATAACTAAAATTAATGATAATTTAGGAAAAATGTTAATGCCACGCCATTAGAACTAAATGGCATGCAAATAAAACTGACTGCCTCGTTGGCCGAATATTTGCAAGTCCGAATGCTGAGGAGTCCTGGATTCAAATCCGGAGTCGGGAAAAATATAGGATTTTTGTAAATTTCATTTTCTAGTAGAAATTTTGTATCAGTGTCTAATTATACATCAGTGCTATTTGTGACTAAGTAAATTTCTAGTAGTGGCTCGGAATCTGGATTTGTGTCCGATGTATGCCATAGGCTCACATTTAATTCCGTATTGGAATATAAACGTAACTACCTACCTATCTCTGCATACCTCTTCCGGGATCACAGGTGCGATGTTACATAAAACTTTGTATTTTTCGTTTATTGGTAACATTATAATACATTCATTTATTCCCTTTGCGCCTTAATAAAGAAATAATGTTAACAATTGGGTTTATATCATAATATTGAGCACCGTCGTAACCGCGGTACAATACGAACATTATCTTTAACGTTGGAAGTTACCGTTATCCCGAATTGGGCCCTACCATTATTGTTATTCTAATCGTACGATGCGTTGTGCCTAAACAGAATTATATTAAACACTTTCGTGCTCTGTTAAGGAATTTATTTTCATATTAGAAAAAATATGAATATATTATACCTGTGTATTATAATAGACATTTATTTTCATCAAATCAAAAATCTATTTATGTAAGATAAAAGAAAAATAGATTTGTTTATGCATTTTCTTAACGATTTTTTAAAATGATTTATAACGTATTTTATGGTTAATATTATATAAAAAAGTTTCGCCGGTATGTCGTATTAAGCACGGAGAGGAAAATAAAAAAGAAATAAAGTAATAATAAGAAAACATCTTGCGATACATTTTGACAAGAAAGAAACAAAACGTGGGAACGCTCGGGACCTTGGCGAGTGACAGCGAGGTAAGAAACCGAAAGCAGTTGGTACCGACAGATTAAAAAGTAGGCCACAGTCAATCCAAGGTGATGGATATGTTTGGTTGTGGTTCGCTAAATATAAATTATATCATTACGCTACAGTTAGGCAGATAGTTAATTGTATCCCCTAAAAATTTGTAACGACACCTCGTATAACTGAAACTTTATACAGGAAGTGTGAATATTGTTTTCAGTTTAACGGCACATTTTGTTGGTGAGATAAACATTAAAAGTATAAGCCGCCAGTATTTAACATGTCGCAATATAGCATACAATTGTGCAAATCAATTTCAACACCCAATAAAGTAAAAGGTAAATCACATGCCTACTTATATATCAAAAATCTAATTTAACGCCGGTATTTCCCCGAAGTGGTGGGCTGAGGATTGTAGTATCCCCACTTATCATCATTTATGATATACGTCCCAACATGTATGTATGTCGCAACCTGTCCCAACCTGTAAGGGGTAAACGTATTGCCATATACACAAAACACGAAATCAAACTCCGTGCCCTTTTATACGAGTACTTGGCCGGAATTGGGAATCGAACCCAGGACCTCTAGTTCAGCAGTCGCACTTGCAAGCACTAGACCAACAAGACAGTCATATACACCGTTTCTTTACAACTCTCAATTACTAACGATAAGTACCTAAAGGGCTTTATAGCGCGCCTTTACCAGGATTCTTTCGAAACCTATTCATTATCCCGCTTCTTAATGTCCCTCGAATATTAAAATTTATACCAGTCCTAAAGTACATATTTAGATTTCGCCAGATAATAGATGTCAACAACTTCAAAAAAGTTTCAAGTGACGAAAACCGTCGGTATCGTTTCGCGCCGCTCACCCTTGACCTTTGGTACATTAGTTTCTGACAGTTAGCTATAATTACCCGCGCGGTAATATACCACCACCGAACCCCACAATGACAGTGGAGGCATTTCGTCAGCACTGCTATCGAGGCTTACACAATGTCTCTGTGCGGGTCTTGCAGCGCAAAACAATAGATAAGGTTCCAGAGTGTTCTACCGCAGCGGCTTCCCTCACGTCTCCACAATCTACTCGCCTTCAAAACGATTCACGCATAAACAACATTCAGTGTTGTTAACGATTGATACATGTTTGAGAAGAAAATCTCGCGGTTTACGACATTTTACAACGTGTTTTATCGTGTCCGTGGAGTTTCTCCCATTCGACGAGGTTCGGGCGGGACGTGATCGATTGACATAATATTGTCAGTTCCCGTTCGTAACATGTATATTTTAAGAAACAACCCCTATTACTAATATCTCGTGTGGATTGGCGTAATATATTGCATTATTATAATAATTTGTATTTGTAATAGGTATAGGTCTTAATTAGACCTATTAAGATTACGAGTGATTATGATTAACGCATAAAAAAATTGTTACTATAAAAATATTGACTGCCTAGTTGCTCGTGTTGGTTGTAAGGGCGACTGCCGATCGGGAGGTCCTGGCTTCGAATCCCGGGTCGAGCACTCAGATTTTACTAATTTAGATTTTCTAGTAGTGGCTCGGAGTTTGGATATATCCCCGATGTACGGCAATAGGCTCACCACTTATTCCATATTGGGACGTAAACGTAACTGGTGAAAGGTCGGAATGTATTTACTAAATTCCTCTGTCTACCTCTTCGGGGATTACAAGAGTAATGTTACGTTTTTAGTATAAAAATATATCGTTTAAAACATTTCTTATTAGTAATAATAATTATAAAGCTTGTGATGTATCCACACAGGGCCGTTTGTTCCCAATAAACGCAGAATCTTTGTTATGATAACCAGACAGCCGATAAATACATATACATATGTGTAATTTTGTTCAGACAAAGAAACAAACATTGATTCTCGTGGCACAAATATTTCTTTTCATAGAGAATTAAATCCGTTACTCTCAGCTCAGTAATAACTGACACTAATCGCCGAACCAGACCAGTCAGTACCTACGTATACAATAAATAACAAAAAAATTACCACAAAGAAAAAAATCAAACAAAACTTCGCACGCCTGGAACACGCGTAAACAAAACAAACACACCGTAACAATGATGTTTACATGGACGAAGTCAAAAACCGAGGCAATGATCAAGGCGGATAACAAAACATTAACAGCTTGTTTATTAGGCGAAGCGAGTCTCAGACGGATGTAGCGTGTCCTTGGCAGGGCCGGCCCAGCGCTGCGTTTATTCCGCTCGGTGCTCAGTTAGTAACGCCTCCGTTACATTACTATCTGATACAAAGAAAATTGCTTGTAGTTCTGACGTGATTGCATATAGAAAATATATTGTAGTATATACGCTATCGGCCAAGACTCGCGGTACGTATAGATGGCATATTCATGAACGTTTTTGTGTTTCCGAAGGCGAATTAAGCAATCGCTCCGAATATAGTTAGATAAATATTCTCAAAACTTCTTGCATCAATGGTATTAGAAACGAAACGTCATTAAAATGCTGACTACCAATAGAACTATTGAAAGTTAAAGCAGAAACAAAAGGAGGATGGGACAAGCGGTGGACATGGGAACGATGGCTCATAGAGATGAATGCCGAGCTTTGAAATGATGTGAACTGAGAATACTAGTAGTGATGGTGCTTCAAACGGATCGATTGATCTTCGGAAGACTATTTAAATAAATGAATATAGAATATAATTTTATACTTACGTAACACTGATTTACAAATTCTGAGAGAAAATCCGTGCTCCAACAGTGGAATGTCAAAAAGGTTTAAGATAACATATGATGGTGGTTACGAAACATTTAATGTGATATTTATACAGTTTAACGAATTTTAATATGAACATGTATCCAGTTAAGACCGCAGTGAAACACACTCGATGTTGGCATTTACTCGTTGTTAAATTATTGTCGTACGTTCAAACACACCTTACTGTCAGTAACTGACATACGTTCGTCCATGTTGTACGTGGCCATGTTGGTACCGAGCGCGACTGTCGATCGAGATATCCTGGGTTCAAATCCCCGGTGGCTCGGAATTTGGATACGAGTATATACCGGTATATGGCTCACCACCTATTCCATAGTGGGATGTAACGTGACCGGTGAAAAATGTGAGTGTTCTACACTCATCTGTTTACCTCTTCGGGGATTACAGGCGTGATGTTACGTTTACGTGTTACTTCCTTGTTGTACCATGTCACGTACCTTGACCAGGCGGCCAAGGAATGTAATACGTCAGCGTCTGTTTCCGGACATAATCTAGCTCTCATTAAAGCAAAGATGACTAAGACTATTCTAGACGCGCATACTCCGTCGTCGGACGCATCTGCGCGCATCATCAGACGAGCTCGGACCCAAAGGCAAGCATCATCATCACCATCAGCCTATTATTCAATAAAAGTAAATGTCACACATACGGGTTGTTTTGGCGTAGTTACCACCACGTAATACGTACCTACAAATGTTCCGAAGTATTCTGTAATGAGACGTAAATGAACGGTGCTGGCGATGTCAAATGATATGCGCCTAATAGGTTCACTTTTTTGCGTCACGTAATCTAGAACGCGCTTAATAGACTGAAAGGGTCTCGTTAGCGTGTTCAGAAATGTCATATCAGTGAAGGTCGAAATATTAAGCGCTCGTGTATTAGTACAGTTTGTTTTTGTATCTTAAATCACGCCTCTATCTACCTGAAGAGGTAGGTAGAGGAGTGCAGTTACACTCCTGAATTGCAGCAGTTATATTGCATATCCCACTATTGAACCGCCCGGGGGTAGGAGTCGGGACACGAACCCTTCAACACTTGATCAGCAGTCGCGTTTACAACCATGCGACAAACGAGGCATCTTAATAACCTAGTTAATAAACATTTAATTATGGTAGAACCGACAATCAAAAACAATTCAATTTTTAAATTCATTACTTAAACAAAGCAAAACACAACACGTCTTAAATAACGCGAATAGCATGTAAGGAATTATAATGTACATCAAATTTAGAAGCGTGACAAATTAATAACGGCAACAGATTTGTTGTAGCATTAATATTAATAGCCTACACACACAAAGTTATAAAAAAATAACATATTATTTGGAACAACGGCTGTATACGAGTGTTACCATAGCCTCTAAATCGGCGCATTGTAACAATATAATAAGTAATAACGTAACGTTTTGTCCGAAACGGAATGCACGCACAATTCCTCACACTGTGTAATTATTTCATATAATTAAGTAATTATTCACAGATACACGTGAACGTGAACACGTACTATTACTGCGCGTCATATTGGGCTGTACGTCCAACGCAATAATGGCGAAATTGCTACGCAATCCCAATGAGAGGTATTAACAGCGATTTGAGGCTGTTTCCATGTGATGATGATGAAAATTGCGATTAATTATTATAGTTAATTGAATATAATTTGAATAATCTAATACCTTGTTTATATACAATTTAATCAATTTCATTCGACTAATACATATAATATGTTGAACATTCCATGTTTACGATATAATTATACAGAAAAATATTATCATGAAATATTAATTTAATAGAAAATAAAACTATACAGAATAATTTTGTGTGCAATCAATTTGAATCAAGATGGCTGTATAACCAGAGTTATGTTTACAATCTTATTTATACTATATATATTCTTATTTATACTATATATATTTATACTATATACTAACACAACCAGTCAGTTGATTGATAGAGGGTGCCACGAGGCAATTAGTTCGGCCTTTTTTATTTAGTAAAATAGGCTCACGTCTGACCGCAGTGTGTCCTCTGTAACCCTATGAGTTAATAATAATATAACATCACGCACGTCTTTCTCCAAAGGGCTAGGCAGTGGTGTGTCGTACTCCCCCATTTCACGTGTTATGGAACGTTTATAATAAAATGTAAATAAATAATATAACGTAATCGGCTGAGTTGCTTTGCGTTTTGCTTATCATTAAAAAACGTACTGAATTCAAAATTCAATACGGCTCACTCAGCATAAACGCGCTACCCCATCCGCTCTCTAAATTCCGATGCATTGTTTAACATATGTTTTCAATGCCATACTTACGTATGTAGTTTAAATACTCTCTAATTACTATAGTGTACTCTGTCTAGTTTGTGATCAAGCTGTGCGTGTGGCTCCTAATATAGTAATGTTCGATGAAAACCCAATTTTAATCCCAAATTTCGGTTATCGGCCGTCCTACATTATAAATGTCAATCAGCGTTGAGAGCAGAGTCTGTTGTAAACAAAGCAAGGTTGGACCAATAACGAACAATAACAGTTATATGTATAGTTCGAAGTGCGTACGAAATTTAATGGGATTACCGTCAATGAGCGTTTCTTTAAAATTCGGGTGATCGCCCGTCAGATACATAAAGTAAGATTTCGAGAGTTCTACATATCTTGCGGTATTCCTTACGCGATGTGTATGTCATGGAGGGCTAAGGGGAGCCAGTTAATAATGGTTTACTGAAAATTACGTAAGCTGAAATGTTACAGGCTCACGGTTTTAACTGGAACACCCTGAAAACTAGCTGAACAGGTGTCTTAATGGTATTTCCTTAGTCGACATTCATGTTATTAACGAAATATTAGGATTTTCCTTTTTACAATATATGCAAACATTGTACTAGGGTTGTCACATATAATATAATATTCAGTTTTTTTATTTATTTAGGTATGTATATTTTATTACATAATACAATGTTTGTATTCGTTATTTTATGAAAGAAGTAATATAGGGGAAGTAAGTAATATTTTCTTAGAAAAGTAATATACAGAAGTATTCAAACATAAAACATAACTTTCTATTTTAAAAATAAGTTTTTATAGTCGCACGGAGACGCTGCAAACAGACGTAAGTTTGAAAACTAAAAGAATACTAGATTTAAAAATATCTTTTTCATTTATAAATATTTTACTATACGTACTATTTTTCGTGTTGTAACTGAACAACACTGAACCTATTAAACCTACCTAAATAAAAAGTATTACCTGAAATTACCCATACAAAAAAAATTCTAGTAACCTTTTAATAATTTAAATTTGGTACCGTACTTATAAAAGAAAACATTATTTCTATGTGCCAACGCGATGTATATTACGAAATACATAATACGAAATTTAACCGACAACTTAACATAATATCGGAATCGTGAGTATGTACTGCATTCCGCTGGCTACTTCGCTTGGGAAATGCAAGCGTGCTTTTAAAATTCCAATGTAACAGCCCTACAGTGACGTAGAACGGACGGCCACACTCAAGCGCGCGCCTGACGTGCACAGCGATTGTGATATCTGCCGCCGATAAGGCCGGCTAGCGCCGTTGGTAAACAACGCCGAAATTTTGCCGCTCTCAAGGACGTAGGAAATTTTGCATAGTTCTTATCTTTATTTTTATTCCATGTGCAAAATAATCGAAAGGGCCACCTAGTTCGCTCCGTTGTTCCCATCGACACTCTTACTCCCCCGATTTCCACTCCCCTCAACAAAATTATACAACTATTGACTTCTTTTGGGCTTGTCATGTCTTTGTCTCTCATATTGTTGTGTCTTGTATCTTAGGATGTCACTGGTCTTCTATTACTTCGTGTTAAGGATACAGTCTACCACGCTGGCTGAGCATATGCTCGCATATTTCGCAAGCAGCATATAGAATATTGAAAAAGTCTCCGACGTGTAAAGTGGGTTCATGATGTTATACTTCACCGTTTTAGCTGTAGCGATATTGTTAGTGAAATTATTTGCTATAGCGCCAATTAACATTTGATTTAAATGTTAAATGGATCTAAAGAAAAATCTAGGGTACCTATAAAAATATAACATATTGGAATTAGCAGTATTAAATCTGTGCAATAGTAACGCGGCAACAATTATAACATTTAAATAAGCCATATTTATGACGATCTAGTGATCATCATCATCAAAATAGTCTTTTACACGGTTCCAATGTTGGTCACTGATTCTGCGCATTGTGAGAAGGTAACGCCCTAGAATGTTCCAGAAAATTTTGAGAGATATTTACGACAAAGATTATAATAAATTAAACAAGCATTTAAGTAATGATAAGATACGGTCATATAATTATATTTTAAGGCACTTTGTACCGCTTTCTCTAAACGCGTTTTTATACTAATGATCTTCATTCGATTTATTCAGCCAAAAAGAATTAGCCAGAATAATTAGAAGCTACGAGTAAATAGTCTATATAAATAAAATAGTACACATAATATAAATAAAACAGTCAAAAAGAATTAACAATTTCGTTCGAATACATTATAAAACTAACATGGGACGAGGATAACGAAAAACGTTTACATGCTCTTGAAAACAATTCTCAAATTAAAACCTATATGAGTAAAGTGAAGGGTGAAAAATTGAACGGAAATGATTACGTGGAAATTATTACTACGTGTCAATAGTCCCTACGTGAACAAAGCCGACTGTTTTACTCGTATAACATGACGTCACTACGAAGTCTCGTGCATTGTACAGTAACTTACATTATTATAATTCCACAGTATTACTGTGTTTTAATTTGAGGATACAATGATGTATAAACGCATTTCCCGAACGTCGCCGCAGCTCAGCATGAGTAGTCGCCGCGGTCCGACGGCCTGGTTAGCAACATCGTAACATCATCGTTATAACATCACGTCTATAATCCCGAAGAAGTAGGCAGAGGTACGAGTATGTAGAACACTCCCACGTTTCACCAGTTACGTTTACGTCCCATTATGGAATGGGTGGAGCGACTATTGCCATA
>DWTO01004189.1:0-11783 GCA_018244755.1 Jemadia pseudognetus
TTCTTACTAAAAGTATACTTTATTATACCTTTATAAAATCCTCACATACTAGGCATGTTTTTAAGATAATGGGCAGCAATAGCACCATACATTTTTTTTCACAAGTAAGGGTTAAAACTAGACTTGGAGAAAAATAAATTTAAAAAAATCAATTTAAAAGTGAATTTTCTAAATGTTTCAAGTTAATAAGGCCTAATAATGTGGTTATATTATAAAATACAAGTCTTTAGAAGTAAGATGCAAAAAAAATACACAAAAAAACAAGTTTTGTAGAAATGGCAGCCAATTGAAATCGTAAAGGAGGAAAATTAAAAAAAACATAATTGTGTACCATTTTCACACCGTTGGCAACCCTGACATAAAAATATTATTTTCTTACAGTCTGATAATAGGTTAACCTGCAGCTAACGGTTTATCCATTATTCATGACAGACCCTGTATAGTGATGTGTGCTACACCCATAATGAACTTTGTAGCCTTTAAAAACACTTAGGTTTAAATTGGAGCCACTGAATTAATTAATGTTTTTATTTGTTTTAATTTACAGGTAGAAAACGAGTGCCAGCTAATTGGTCACCCGATATAGACCTAAAACGTTCCTCATTCCATTCAGTTGTACGTACTCCACCAAAAAGCATACCGGGTCGCCTTACACCTCCCAAAGTAGGCGTCACTTTACGCTCTACTCCGAGAAAACGACTCTTACTTGGCGATTCTGAACGTATTCCACTCACTCCCGAAAAGATAGACTTCAGTGACATAAGCACCCCACAGAAATTTAAAATAACTAGCCCAGTGACAGCTTCACCTCCACCAACCAAACGATCGAGGATTGAAAGAATCGTAAATACTGAATACAAAGGACCCGTAGATGTAGGTCTAAAAGGGCTAAGTCCAACACAACTTATCAGTATGATTAGAACTATAACATACAAGCATCCGGAAATTGAACAAGAGATTAGAAAAGAGATGCCCTTACCAGACTTGTCTCCGCTCGAAGAAAGACTGAGCTATTTAAAATCTAATATATTCAAAAGTCTGCCAACTTCACGATTGACATCCAAAACTGATTCACCTGCTTATTCACGTGTTGCCACACATTTAGCTGCATTCAAGAAATCTCTTATTGACCAAGGGAAGGTCTTAATTGAGTCACAGCACTGGGGTTCTGTGATACAATATGTATTTGTTGCGTGGAGCTATGTTAGAGGTACTCCAATTTGGGATAACCAGCCTCATAATGCACAACGAAAGCAGTGTTTTAAAGCACTCACAAATTTCTGCATGACTGCTTTGAAAAAGGGTACATTTGATAAGGATTTCCTTCTAGATGTGCAAGACAAATTGCTTGGAATGGTTGCTGACAGTGAAGAAGTGCAGTCTTGCTCAAAGGTGGTGGAGGGACAACTACAAAATTGCATAGATTTTTAATTAAATAAAGTGTAACTTGATTTTTTAGACTAATACTTAATGTGCCTTTACTTACATAATTAACATAAGTGCCTTAGAGTATATATTAAAATTTAACTTTCTTGTTTCAGTTACCATAGGGAAGTCGATTTTTAAACACATTTTATTTCATAGTAATTGCATTGAATTATACCTCAGATTTGCATTAATTGCTATGTTAATTTGCTATTTCATAACTTGCTTTTAGAAACTTTTTGCCTATCAATATAATAATATTATATGTAAGTAAATATAATGTATGAACTGCTATGTGAATAATTGCTAAGCATAAATGTTTGATATTGTGTCATTACACATTTAATATATTTCCCCTGGTATAGGATTAAGCAAAAACATTGATTTCACTACATATTTGTGAAAATATTAACAGTAAATATAATGAAAATATTCTTGTTTTGGAATGTACTTTTACAAATACCTCTGATAGAAATTGATCATTCATACAATGATGTTCATAGTAAGCTTTAGTTAGATAAATCAATAATTGTGGAGTGGAATATTAGGAATTCCATCTTTTTGTTTATGTATGAAAAAATTAATAGTGGTAATAATATTTGCAAATCAAACATATTCTCCCTATTTTTATATCCATGAAATATACAATGTCTATTGACTTGTTAATAAGTAACCTACTATTTTTGTGTCTTCAATTGAACACTAAAATAATCAATAATAAATAAAAGAACACTAATGTTATCACTTTTTGAAAATTATTTCGAGTTGCAAGAAAACATGTAAACCACATCTACATTGTTAGGCTTATGTATAAGTAAACAGACTTACATAATAGCTATTTGTATTGGCGTAAATAATTTTGATACTTGACTATTACTCATGGGTTTCAGATCACCAGCATTTGAGTCATTATATTGTGAGTGACTAATAGTTTCCATTATGATCACAGACATGGAGCTATCAGGATAAAATGAATCACCGATGGTAGAATGAATCAAGTTTCCTATATTTTAGCATTTTGTAGTTTTATTTCTTTTGTTGGGTCTTTTTTTTAATCTTGTAAATTTTCTTTAGGAAATAGATCAATCATGTTTGTTTCTTACTGCACTCAAGAATCTTGAAAGATGATAAAGCAAGTTGTAATTGTTACTACATATTAAGACTTAGAACAAAAGTATGTAACAAATTTATTCACTGTTATTTAAAATTTACAAAGTTACACTAATTTTGTGGAAGTCCGGATAGTTTAGCTTAATAGCGTTGTATGATGTTTATTGTAAGAAATAAATTAGAAGTAATAATCTTAAATTGTATAATGATAGTCTTCCAAAAGTTTGGAACTACCTAATTACAGTATGTTAAGACAAAATATATCTTAAGACTAACAAATGCGTCATGAGATATATGTCTTTCAATTTTAATGTAATCATATATTTCAATGCTTTTAATTGTTAAGTGGTTGTAAGTGTTGGTAGAAAAGAACTGAAAAAAAATGTACTTTCTGGCTCCATCACACCGCCATGCAGTTTTCTGTATACTTTGTTTCTGTCAAACTACCTCCATACCGGAACATGGACTCTTGGCAGGTACATCTTTAGTTCCAACTAGGATTTGGTTTAAATGGGAAATATTAAGCGCAAAATATTGTACTAGTATAATGCGAGCAAAAATATTTATAGAACTTTCTGATTTAACTTCTAAATAATTCAAAATAGATTTTGGGTTTAGCTAGACATACATATTCCCCTATACAGATAAGTCAAGCATTTGAATGCTATTAAATTATTAAATGTTTAAATAACTCTCAGTTTATATTGACCCTTGCATTGAGTCCTACCTTGTGTAGTTTATATCTTAATACTCTACCATTAATCAATTAGCTATAAGGATGGCAAAATTCAAAATCATTACAACGTAATGGAACAATCTCGAGCACTATACTCTTATAGCTTTTTGAACTTAATACGGACAACATTCGAATTTTAAGAATCGAATTTAATTCATAATTTATAGGTGAACTGTGTATTAGTTTTTCATTTGCTTCGAGGATTATTAATATTATTAAATTTTTAGAAGGTACACTTACACTACGCTTTAATTAGGGCTTTATTTCTTTATATGTTAAATACATAGGCAATAGCTATATGATACAATAACAGAACGCTTCTCATACAACATGAATGTGATCACTTATAAATTTAATTTGCACATTATTACCTGCATTTTTGTTAACCGTATTTATTATTCGTAATGTGTCTTCTTTTGGATATGACAAGTTTGCTTTTAATATCATTATTTAAATTTGATATTTTTGTTGCTCTTTAATATTCATTTTATTTGTCTCCTTCGAATAAATTAGTCTCTGTGTCCACGGACTTAATGAATCATTTTAAGCAATGCGTTATAAAATTCTATATTTAAATTACATACGTGTTATCACGTATATGGGAAGAAACGAATAATGAACATTACAATTTATTGCTAAAATTAGACGCTACTCAACGTTACTTAGTAGTAAGGAGAAAAGCCAATAGTCGTGTGTTTTTTAAAACCGGTTAAATCGCACCCATACCTTATAATGTCAAGGTCAACGCCTGTTGTTAAGAGCTCAAAATTGCATTGTTTATCTATGTCAAAAGTTCACTAGATCAGTAGTGAAACTAGTTTTATGCGACTGTATCGTTTTATGCATTGTTTTATTTATAATATTGTCTCTCATGAACTGTTCATTACTAATTCAGAACAATGTCAAAAGTAAAGATTTCTTCATGAAAATTCTTATTGAAGCTTCCCTGTGTATGTTATTGCTTTATATTCAGATAAAATGTGTGTTGACCAAGAAATACGAATTTTGTATTATTTCTAAGCTTGTAAGTTCATGCTTAGTGCATGTTTATAGACAAAGTATATATCATTGTACTGTCAGTTGCACTTTGGGTTTGTATTTAAGACGTAATTGTTCCTGTAATTAATAAAGATCATTTTGTAATGCAATTACGGCTGGGTTTTTTTTAATCTCCTTTAAAAACAACTCTGTAATAACTTTTTGAACGGATCTTTAAAAAATAAGTCCGTGATCACTGCATCCGAACTATTATGGTATATTTCCATGTATAGTATAAGTAGGTCTCCTTCAGTAGGTACGTGCGTACATGTAATACATATTAGTGACGTAACGTAATGTAATACATATTCGCAAATTTTTGCATATTCACATTCGCAAAATTTGTGCGAATATGATGAGAAAAAAGTTAACAAAATCAAAACCAATTTTTATGTTTTTTAATACAAAAAAAGTAACTTAACCTTGTAATCACTTGATGATTATTGATTCTATCAATTAGTATAACTTATTTATTTACTCTGAAAACAAAGCTTAATAATTAAATTTTTATTAGAACTTAGAGAAGACAAAAAATATAAAATGCAATTTAAACAAACAAAAACGAATTCCTCTATGATTTTTTCTACAAAAACCGAATATTCGCATTCGCGAATGTCGGTATCAAATATGTATTAGCATTCGGATTCGCGAACATTCAAAATATATCATACATAAGTACATCACTAAAGCATATACGCGCCGGCTACAGATGTGCGACACATGTTTTGCCACGTGACGTGGGGGCTACTGCGAGTAGGTACATATTATGGCTCGAACCTGCACATTTCTGCGTTGGATCTTTTTTTTGGGCGTATGTTTGTTATGAACGCTCAGATATAACAAATATTTTCAATCAACACTTTTATAATTTGATTTCATGTGCCAACCAACATTCGTTTGGGTCATATTCAATCTATAATATAATTACTATTCATTCGCATAATCCGTCATAAACGTTATACGTACCGTATACATAATATAAATCAATACCTATGTATTGATTTAAATATGTATAAAGTATTAATAAATCAATACATAGGTATAGTTTTATGTGTACGTCATAAACATTTAAAAATTAAACATAATAATTATAAAGGTCGTTACAAACTGAGCTATAATATGTACGATAGCAATAGCAAGGAGTTAACGATACATTTCAATATATTTTCTATGTATAGTAACCGCACAAGTAACCTTACCTAATATATTCCTTTTTCTTACATAGTCAAAATATGTAAACAGATATAGCAAGCTATGTTACTGCTCAGATAATGACGCAAAGATATACAGCTCCGCTGGGGACGAGCTTAAAGTGTTTGCCCGAAATTATCATCATCTGTTGCGTCAACTGACAGGTATGTAAATATTATACGTCATGTCATTTCGCATTCGTACCGCTTAATGTTAACATTCAATAATTATTAAAAAAAACATTTATCGACCAGTTGCGCTACCAAACCAACTTCCGACCTGCTTAATGAAAGCCAAATGCAAAAACATCAGTTTAAAAAAATTTGAGAACAAACGTTTGTACCTACATAAAATTGTTGCAAAAAAATTTAATTTTAAAGACGATATTCCGAACAGAACCTAAGTATTAATATAGAATGAATATTTTAGTATCAAGTAGGTATTGTTCATTATGATATTCAAAGATGACACACTGTATACTAACACTCTGAAAGCTCCACAACTGCACTGTCTCAAGTTTCGCTGTTCGTGGGCTAAAGTGATAAGTCTAATGCTCATTCATGCCTAGATATTCATGTGTCTATAACAAGTTTCTAGTAGTATTTGTGGTGGCAATTGAGTCAAGATATATATTAGGTACGGGTGTCCATAAATGCAGTGCTCATACTTCCCGCAATTCTTAATACATTCACCTTACATTTCGAAATAATATACGTAACATGACGCATATAATCCCCGAAGAGGTAGTCAGAAGAGTATAGAATAATCCTAGGTTTCATCAGCTATGTTTACGTCCCAGCATTAAAAAGGTGGTAAGTCTGTAGTCATACATCGGGCACAATGCAAGACTGAGCCACTACCGGAAATTTAACTGAAAACTCTAGATGGAAAAGCAATAGTACCCAACCAGGAATTTGAACCTACGTCCTCTCAATCGGGTGTCGCACTCCTAACTACTCTATTAACGAGGCAGTCAATAATAGTCGAACGCGAAATGTATCTTAATGTAAATTAATATACAGGCATTAGAAGCACGTAAACACCCTATTTTTTTAATTGTGACAAAAGTTCATTAAACATTAGTGTGATTTTGAAAGCTATTAGCTAATGAATGACTTATTTATGGCTAACAATTAACAATGATATATTTATCCTAGTTGTAATTAATTAATCTATTGATCATTAATTTATTGAAACTGTAATTGATTTGTTTACTAATATTAGACACCATCCCCACTCCGAACTGAAATATAAAAGAAGCAATCATTTACTTTCTAATAACAGTTCAATTGTGTTTGTGAATATTAATTGTAATAGGACATCAAAAAAAGATGAATTTGACTGAAATTTGCGAATTGCTTGCTGAAAGTTTGGACCGTTACCAAGCTCTAAAACGTTTACAAAGTAAGTGTTATACGATAACTAATGTTATGTGATGAAGAACAATGACATTATGTGTGTATCAATGAATGTGTGTATAGATGTTATTGCTTTGTTTAAGTATATAACACGTGATAGTGTATTTAAAAGTGGTTTACATTGCAGCCCCTTACTTCCTCGTTGTATTAGAATCCCAGCGTGCACTTCCTTTTTTGAAATATGCCAATCTGCATTTTGCCAATAGTGAAAATTACAGCATTAACGTTTCTCATTCATGAAAGAAAACGTGTATAACATCATAATGATAAAGGCAATGAATGGTTTATGAATTTTTATAATGACAATGACAGGTGGTTTTTGAAATTTTGTGCAAGTTCTGTGTTTCAAAAGTATGTCTTGTGGAATGAATAAACATTGAAGCGATGTTTTATATGCAACATGTATTTCAGTATTTTGTTCAGGTCTACAACATGTATTTTTTTAGGTTCCTATTTGGATAGGTACTTCGTTCAGAATTACATAGAGTACTTTACAACCCAACAACAAAGTACTCGAATATGTAGGTACATATTTGGGAATTTTGTTTAATATTTACATAATGCTTTGAAAGTGGTAGAACACTTTATTCCAGGTAGGTACGACTATGAAACGATTACAGAAATAATTGTTTCTGACACTATGTTGCGGTTATATAATTATTATTACGCTTTACTCACAGATACGACTCTTATTCATTCTCGTTTATCGTCTCGTCTCGTTAGATACTCAGTTACGACTGATCAAAATCTGTGGCGTTGAAAATGGCTGCTAATAACTCCGCAATATATTAAAAAAATCAATACTGACATATGTATGTTTTCCAGAACGCAAAACAGCCAAATACTCAAATAAGAAGAAGACAAGCCTTTCAACGAAAACCAGCACCCCTCGAAGCTCCGTATCTAGCAGGTCGGGGTCCTGCAACAGACAGGACATCGGTGAACGCCCGCCTATACTGTTAACCCCTCGAAAATACAGAGTAAAACGAGTGGCTGTGATCAACAGTAGAAGGTTAATTTTTGATGACTGCGATCATTCGGACGACGAAACTCAAACCTCCACAATAGCGTAAAATATTTTGACAAATTCTGCTTCGAAATATCAGCTAAGATAACTTTACAGAAAATCATTCCGCTGCGACGAGTATTTAGATTTCATTCCAACACTCATGAATTAAATCTGAGCGTTACGAAAAGCTGTATTCTGCGATCCCTAGGGATAAGGCTAGCCTCACGCTCAGTGTGGGTATTAAGGGCATAATCTGTTAGGGGAGGCCTATTTCCAGCAGTGAACTACAATAAGTTTATGATGATTCCTGACTTTTTAATCTAAGACTATTAACGTCCCTTTAAGTTACCTCTTAGCAGAAAAGATTCTAGAAGTTATTTTTATATTAGCATTATGTAATATCTATTGTATATGTATATTGTAATGTTTTTGGATTGTTCATTTTATCGTTTAGTTTTGCGTTAAATACATTATTTATAACTTTATAATGCTTCAATATTAATGTACAATATGAGATTTTTCTAAATAAAATATATTTTTATTAATATAATTTTATTATTTTAAAACACTTACTCGTGAATAATCATTTAGTATTAATATTAACCTAGCCATCCACAATGAGATTTGGTACCTACTTTAAAAATTTGTAACTAGGAAATAAATAAGACAAGCCAGATTCACGTTCTAACTGGCTAACATATCCAGGTAGATACCACCATCTCTTGGTTACGAGCACTTAAATATCGAATTATTTCCTGATTTCTCATGTCTTCTCTCTTGCCATTGGTGAACTTAGGTATGTATTATTATTTCTAAATATATATTTGTATTTAATAAATATATAGTAGGTAATGCCTCTGTCTGCTATGATGAGTAATTTTACTATTTAACTACTATTAAGAAAAATGAATTTGATTATACGAACAATTAGGCTTGGAACAGAGGTAGCCTAAGATTTTAATATTCCATAATTAAATCCGGAGACCCTGGTTCATGCGGTAGCGCGCACTTCTTCAGAAAAAAAACGACTTGAATACCTCCTCCTTTTTGAAGTCGGTTAAAAATGAGATGTGGAACGGAAAAATATGTGTCATGGACACGGTCGTGTGTTTTACGTGGATACGTTTATGTAACGGGTTATATTTCTTATAGTTATATCCTTTTGATAAAGTTGTTTTATTTTAACACCTTGTTATATTCACTGTCATTACTTTAAACTAATGTTAGATTATTTATTACCTAGTTGTTATTTTAACTGTTGTATACGACACGCGGGCCTGCCCGTGTACATTTATTCTACCTACCTAAAGTGTGCTTGGAAGAAATCGCTCTGATAGCGATAAGGCCGCCACCTTTAGTAATGTACTTGGAATTTAAAGATAGTTGTTTATATCTGTTTTTTTCTATTGATGTACAAATAACGAAGGTAAATAAATAAGACCAATAAATAAATCTTTTTGTAAAGCATATAAATTATTAAAGAAAATAAAGATTCTCTTATCGTAACTATCGCAGTTATTTTTAAGCTTGTTTTATCCAAGTGTCCATTATGTAAATTATATCTCCTTATCTATTTGTGTTTGGCCATGAACTATTGACGTATCTACAAAAGCCAGAAAGAGATAAACAATTTTAATTGTTCATCATAATGCGCACTTTACGCTCGGCGAGTCCGAGGGTGAAGAGGGCCTGCTCGGGTCGACTCTTTTGCGCGCGCCTACTTCACCGCCCGCGCCGTTCTCTTCCTTATCAGTATTTTGGGCAAATAACAAACTGGTGAGCGTCGAGCGAAAGTAGCCCCTCTATCTACTCGGGTTGTACCTACGCTTCAGTATTCGGAGTATCAGGGTGACATTACAAAGTGGAGACGTACCAGTAACTATTAAGTAAAATGGAAGACAAATATGATTATAAGTGGTCCAACTAGACCATTGTGCACTTTTTGCAGTGTTACCAAATTACACCTAACCATCTCGTTTTCTTCCAAGTTTTATGATTTTTGCTTTGGTACAATACAAATTGGTATGCACAAAATTGTAAAGCGTAAATTAGTACAAACATGTTACAGGCGATTTTTTCCACAGTGTTGTATCCGTCATCACAGTGGGATAAGAGTTGTAATTGATTGTAGGTGTAGATCTTTGTGGAATAATCCGTCATCACAATAAGATAAGAAATGTCATTCGTTGCACTTGGGATTGGGAGTGGGTACACGCCGTGGGAACACGATTTATACCTAGAACATCAGATACGTTATCACAGTAAAATAAGAAGTGTAATGTATTTTGACTTAGGAATGGGTAAACTTCGTGTGTTATTTTTATGTAATGGCGCCACGTGGACTGAGTCGTGTTGTTGAGAAGAGTTCGCGGAGCAAGGAGTCTTAAGTCAACCATAGATTAGGCTCAGAAATACACGTCCTGCTGAGAAATACACACGCTCAGAAATACACACGGCCAATTCGAAAATGTCGGTTTGCCGATTGTGTAATTAAACGTAATGAACAGTGACCAGTACATTACTCTTTTAATATTGTGTAGGTAATTAATCTGCGTACGTTGACGCCGCTAAGTATATTATCTACTTATTTTTCACAATATTTTTTTATGTCGCAATTTGTGTTACTAAACATGAAATTTGACTACCTATTCCAATTATTTAATATTATCGAATAAAGGTTAAAACACGTAAATCTTAAATTCAAAACATGTGAGTCCATCCATAAGATACGTTGCACGAATGACATGATTTATTGACCTCCTCCCCTACCTCCTTGTCACAGCTAGTCAGTATGAGATTCGCCCCACTAGCGTGACATTAATTTTAATTGAATATTATTAAATGAATACCTTCATTTCACAATATCGAATATACACGTGAAATTTTATAAAATATATCCTGCTGAATTTCATTTTTTAACAACCAAGTGATCAAAATGTTGTTGATAAAAAAGTAATAAATAGGAATCAAAACATTAGACGGGATGCCTGTGTTTAAAGTCGATTTTTAGTTCTTTCGTAGCCATTCAAGGACAAAAAGTTCAAGCGTATCGTCATCGCTCGCCGTTTGTATGTCGACGAATTCGACGACGAACTAAGCAGTGTGATCCTATTTCATTCTAACGTGCATATTAGTTTTAGCATGGTTCACCCACACTCTCACCCTCTTCTACTTAGTTTAAAGTTTACCAATAAAATCACACAATTTATTATATCGAGTGTGAAGTATGAAAAAACCAAATCATGCGATTTCTCAGATGCTATTTGTGAAATGTCCCATGCTTATGAATGTGTGGAGGGGTACCATTCGCCTGACTCGCGTCGGTTTCACTCCCACTCGAGCGCCTAGACCGAGCGTGAAGAGCTACCATAATTCAGTCGCTTATAAGCATCGGGTTGTAAGAGCGAGCAAACACGATACACAATTGCATTATTATTTACAGCCGTTACCGATGGTCTGCGATCTGTATTCATGCATTTTTGCTCGTACAGTTCGGTGGCTTTTGTTGGTTATACGCACTAGAATTGAAAAAAAAGTTTGTTACAACAGTGTTTTCATTATTTAAGTTACTTCATTTAAAATTAAGAGTGTTAATCAAATATTACGTTGCAGAATTTCAATTCAAATCGGTAGTTTATTAAAGGTGAGTATTATTAATAACATTTTTGTTCAATTGACAAATCGTTCATTTTAGTTTTTATATTGAACATAAGTTCTCGAACTTATTTCGTCTACTGCCCACGTTGAGAATCAATTATTTTATAGAGCCCCGGATTTTGTTTTAAATATACCTTCGCAAACGTAACTGGAGCAACGTGGGAGTGCACTACTTTCATGTGCCTATCTCTTCGGGGAT
>DWTO01004190.1:0-11783 GCA_018244755.1 Jemadia pseudognetus
TTTGATCCGAGGACTCTCGATCGGCAGTCGCGCTTGCAACCAACATGACCCACGAGACAATAACATGATTTGTTATAATAAGAACATTATTACTATGTTCACTAGTTACGTAAATATAACTGGTGAAGCGTGGGAATGTATTACATTTCTCTGCCTACCTCTTAGGACATTACAGGTGTGATGTTAGATTTTATCTTTTACGTATTACTATGTGAATATTCGCCGTAAACGTAAAATCACAAGCGAAGGAAATATTAAGGAAAATTTTCCGTCGCATGTTTAGGTAAACATTTTACACGGATGTTTTCTCAATAGTTCGCAATATTTTTACCTTTTAATACTTCAGTGAAAGCCTCATATTTCCATTTTATTCCCCGACAACAACATTATGAAGCCTATAAAATACGCTCCCAACAGAGCGAGAGCGGCCCGGAGTGTTTTAGAAAATTGAATATCCGGCGCTTTCGAACCGCGCACGGAGCTCGCAAGCAACCGTACCGCGCCCAGGAAATTGTATGCACGTTGTTTTAATAGTATTACGAGTATCGAAAGATTGACAGCCATACTTCGGCTACTACCTAATTACCTTAAATACGTATCAAGTTAACAGTGTTAATTAACGTTAACTTTAAGAACTTTCCTGGAAGTTTATGAATCTTTTCAACCTAGCAAAAGACTAAAGAAAATACGCGAAGCTAACTGCTACCTATGAATGTAATGATAGTACGAGTAGGTTAATGATAATTGGAGAGGCGTCAGAAGAAAAAGAAGAAATATTTATGAAAGAGCAAAGGGAAATGGTGGGAAAAATTATATTCAATATTTATGATGAAGCTTCTTACTTTTATGAGTTTTTACTTTTAAGGTATAGGACTGCCTCGCTGATGATTATTCTAATTCAGATTTTTTAGTAGTAGCTCGGAGTCTGGATACCTAGTACCCGGCGTACGGCAATACACTCATGCCGTGGAACACGTGACACGTGCGAGTGTTAGTACACTCCTCATACCTCTTCGAGGATTACAGATATATTTTACGTTTTCAAATATTTACGAAGCAATGTTATATAAACTTTATGAGCTTGTCGCTGCGCGTTCGATTAATTTGTACAGCCAACTTTTACTATTTCTATCAGATACGTTATAAACAATTTGTAAAGACTTTTAGAGCTGCGTTCATACGTGTAACTTTGTTTTTATTGTGAGCTTTTTAAACGATTTTCACACCTTACTTACTGAATCAATTGCCACCCTATTTTGGAAGAAATTCAATTTTTTTTTCATAAAAAAAGTTTTATATCGTGAATTAAAGCGGATATTTGTAATACGTTTAGGTATAGGAGTTTTCTTGCAATTTCCTTTTTCAATCACTTTACTAATCAATAATTACAATTTTAGCAAAATAACTTTATCCTTGCTGCTGCGTAGGTATATACTTTTTCACATAATGTTCATCAACTTATTATATTAACACATTTACGTAATATTCCATTAAATTCCCTGCTTGATCTCCTAATAAACGTTCATTCATATTTATCAAAAGAAAACGTAACAAGATCAATTCTAAAGAAAAGATAAGAAGTATGTTATAACTCAGTGTTTTTAACATTTCACAAATTACTAAGTGATAACTAGAATGAAAAATATTTCATATATTGCCATTTCAATTTAATACGAACGGAATCGCTTCACTGCAGATCGTGCTGCAATTTAAAAAACATATTTTGCTGTACGTAGGTACTGCAATTTAAAATGTACATTTTAAAAATTGTCGCTATGAAAATTTCCCCCGCAAATGATAATCACTGCCATATAAAACGGATATTTTAAAATAACCAACATTTTGGTATTTGGTATCATATTTTCCAATACATATTAGAGATAAATAAAATGCAGAACACCTAACTCAATACCGTGTAGGCAAGTACCTACACCAAAAGTAACTGTAAACTCTCTATTATCCGAATGCTGATTATTTGGATACCGACTATTTAGATACCGATTTTACGTGGTGCGGAACAATCTATGGTACCGATTGATCGGACTGAGATACCGGTCACACCAGGATTCAAATTTACATCTCTTTCGGCCGTAAACTAACAGATTGAGCACTGCGGCCAGATTACGCTTTTCCTGACATCCTCTTTACCGAAACATAACGTATGTCAAGATAAAAAATAAAAAACTAGTTTTAGTAATATCATTGGTTTCACTTAGGCTGCTCTATACCCAGATATCATAACCGCAAATGTCGTACTTATTCATAGTAAATGTTTATGACGAAAAGCTAACATTACAGAATATCAATTTAGTTTTGAAAAGCAGTCCGGTCAGATTTATTGATTTATTATGACAGATATTAGATTTAGGGCACAGTGGTGTTCGGGGATAATCGCTTTAGAAACTATCTCGTTTCAAGTTTACAATTGTCTCGAAAGTTTCTCACCCACGTACTGCCCTCCTCTCTCGACCCCTCAAAAGCGTACGCGACCTTCGGAACTTTAGATATTTCCTTTTTCACGTGAACTACGAACTTGTTGAGATTGCGAAACGATATTTTTGAGACAAGCTTTCGTCACGTTCTCTTTGTTACACGCACCAACGATAACGGTGTCACCCACAGCCTGGATAAACTATTAATTAAATGGAAATAAGGAATTCATAATAGGTTATTCAAATAAGCAAATATCTATTTTAATAGCCTTTAAATATGAGTACATTAGACAGCTACAAAGACACTGTGCTCCTTCAAGAATATTAAAGTGTATTTTCACCGCGGATACTTAGCGCTGTCCACCGTCATTGGCAACGATATGCATATTATTCGCACGAACAGCTAAACGTTGAATATTCGATTGCGAAAGAGGAACGTGTCACGTTTGATGGACGGCCCCCCGGATCACATTTGCGCACCGCAGTTTGCAATTCTATGAATGATACACCCCTCTACACGAAAACGACTTTAAACCCAAAGGTGAAAAGGCTCGTTTCGGATCTACCAAAAACGAATAGCTGAAAATTGTTATTTCTTGTGCGAACGCGAATGACGCAGAGCGGTAGCAAGAAACAGATGCATTTCGATTTCCATATTGACGTTCGCGTCAAACTGTAACCTCATTGTATATAAATGAAGTCCTACAAAAAATATAAGGCGTCCATAATACATAAAGCTGTTTTATTTGATTTGCTTGAGAAACGTATTCTTTGATTTAACAATATCCGTTCCAATCCAGTTCTATAGCTGCAATTAATTCACTTCAACGCCTTTTTGGCCTCGTTACGTGTAAGAAAATACTCTGCCAATCTTCACAATACATCTAACGCAGATTTGGTGAATGTTCAGTGTTTGCTCAATCATTACGATGGTTCGGCATTCGATGTATTAGAGGGCTGCACTATTCGATATACATCGAGTTTTATGTCGGACTAATCTTCGTAGTGTTAACGAATGAGTGTATGTAACAAATTTCCGTTGATGTGTACTAAAATAGCGACCTTCAGTCAAATTAAATGTAAGTGAGCCAAGATTGGGCAAATTGTGGTGCAGATATCAGTCAAGAAGAGACACGATGTATGCTCAAGAATTAAGCTATGTCGTGTTCAAGAGTCCATACTCTAATACAAGGCTGACCATTCGGACTACCACTCTCTCTTCTCAATTGCGTTAGCTGCAGAAAACCCAACATTTTCTCATTCAACCCCAGCCACAAAAAATGAGCGGACCAAAGACGAGAAACTATTCATATTCTATGAGTTATTTACGATTCATGTTCTGTTACAAGCTACATCTTCGCTTTGGTGGATACAGAGAAGTATGATGAGAATGGCCACAATACCGTAGTAGCACGATCTATTCGCCGAGTCGCCACAGGACAACCGTAACTTAACAGATCGTGACGCCACTAAAGGAAAACTTTCACGAGCGTTTCCACGTACGTAGCAAATGTATTCCTGTTGATAGCGCTAGATAATAGTAGTTAACTTTACGTTAAATGAACTTAAATTTTATTATGATCGCATCAATAATGTTTTTCTTTAAAGAGCCCTGTATTTGTATATGTGAGCCACGGCCTCGACCCTATGCAATTTAATGCAATAAGTTTGCATGTTATAAACTATAATTTAATTAATATAAGTTTACATATATGTATAAGTAACAAACTAACGCCCAATATTATTTCTTATATTCGACCCTGTAAACAACTACCTACAATGGGTATAAAAATTTCATACGTTATAAAAGCCTACCTACATTCCCTTGCGCAGTTCGAGGTTATCTTCCTCACGAATATGATATTCATAAACACACAGTAAGTTTACAAACATACATACACAACATAACGTCTGTCATACACCACAAACAAAATATATCAGCACATACACCTAATATAAGAAAATGTATAGATATATGTACAGTACTTTCATTATTATAGGCGGTATAAATACCGTGTCATTTAATACGTTACAAATACTAACGGATTATATGGCGGCTGGGCGGCGCGGAGCTTTCCAACTGTGTCTAGGCAGCGGCTGCATCCACCTGTTGAGCAGAGAACGTTTGTTTTTATTCGTTCCTTCAAACACTTCGCTATTTTAAGCTATACAAACTAAAAACGTTTAATGGGCATACTACCAGTTGATTGAAGTGTAAATGTAAATTTTTCCAAAACACTTATAAATCATACAATGTATAATTATGTACCAGCTTAACTCGCGAATGTTGTGTTTTTCTCATGAAAAAGGACCTCGTATAGTTCGGAAACCAGTCGGAGCATCCCGAAAAAGGGTACGTGAGTTAGGCCGGAACATATTCAGCCATGTTTATATATCATCTGATATATAAACACTCAGGAAAAGTTTAATTAACAGTACAATCCATGATAGCCTATACAATACGACAGTCTATGCTAATTTGATTCACTGTGGTATACAAATAAAAAAGGAATGTAGGTACAATATCCTAATGTACGTACGTGTTATATTTACTTCCGTATAATGTCTTTTATCCTTTTCCTAGAAGTATTAGGCGAAAAATGGCATAGTGGTGCCTAGTTTTATTTTACTTTATTCCGAGAATGGATTTATACAGTAGTACCTATTCCGGTTCTACTACTACTGACGCTTCGCGGAAACACAAGCGTGATGTTATGTTTTAATCTCTGTTTCTCGTTACGATTATTTTTCAAATAACTATTGGTCATATTATTAGTAAACGATTAGGTTTTAATTTTTTTAAAAATGTTCCTCAATTCCATTATCGATGAAGACTCCAATACTGACAATCACCCGACCCTTTTTATCTTTGCACTGCTGAATATGGATCTCCTCTCCAACTGAGAGAATTTTCTGATACCATCATACAACTAATCAATCGATAGCTCGATTTCAAACTGGCACATTCCGCGACTACCTCAAAATAAAAGTCAACGAAAAACCTTTCGAAACCCGCATCCTCTCAACACTTTCAATGCGCAAAATCCATCAAGTTCCAATTTACTTTAACCTGCTGTTACGTGAGCGCACAAGAAAATACATATGTACAATGACGGGAGGATGTTCCGAGAATAGATTCTCCAATAAGTTTTCCATCACCAATCTATCATTTTCCTCGAGTGAATAAGCGAAAAAATAATATAGGACCGATATGAGAGACGTGATTTATTTTAGTCACTTATATTTATTGCGATATATCCGCAGGGGAGCAGGGATAGGTACGACGTTTTCGCTTCCCCTCATTAAGGAATATTTCCTACCTTGAGATATCAGTATTGAAAAATGTCTTCGTTACCATCAGTGTAGTAATCGCCTACATCTACAGATCACATAACTTTATATTTCCATTGAAAAAAATTTAACCATTGACAATTGCGGCGTCACTGATAAGGTCACCGGTATATTTTCTACACTTAGTTACCTACACGTTTTCGTAAATGAAATGTAATAATTCTAAACATATATTGCCTATTAATTGCTTCGTAACTGTGAATTTGATCATTAAGAAACCGTGTCGCGAAAGCAGAGACGTTAATAAGACTCATAAGCTGACTAATCATGTTCTTTAGTCCGAACACACATCACAAATTTGACGCCGAGGCACAAATTATTGTAATAACATGCATCAGTGCTCCACAGTTTAGCGAAATGGCAAGAGATGAGCGCAAATTTAAATGATTTATGTAACGAAGATGATTAGTTTGACATTTAACTTATACACATAATTGAGGTTAGTTATTTATTTATAATCGCATCTTATATACATGGTGTAGCTAGCATTATCTTAATTGGAATCTCCCCGAAATATTCCATTTAACTATCACATTAATAAAGTACCTACACTTAAAAACCAAAAAAATCTCCGAAATTTATTTATAAAAAACCCAAATCAAAACAGTCTCTGCTTTTTGCGTAACATCACGCCTGTAATCTCCGAAGAGGTAGGTAGATAAGTGTAGTATACTTTCACGTATCACCAGTTACGTTTACGTGCCATTATGATATAAGGGATTGGGCGTATTAAAAAATCCAATATAATCAACCAACGGGGCTGTCTCGTTTTGATTCAGTTCGAAATCTCGTTTCTGCGTAGTAAATAACCCCGCGTTAATAACACGGCCAGACGTCCACGCCATTACTCGTATATTTAACACAAATTATTCGTTAGGAATAACAAATACAATCGCCCCAGTTATTGTGATTGTGCCCCAGGTGATAATACATTCATTAATTTATCATTATTGGCTTTTTATCTAATTAACGTAGTAACATTCGTAACGTAATGTGTAGTAAGCGTAAAATGTATATGATTATAAGTACATATCGTATATGTAATATATTTGTATATTTTATGACATTGTAGTATGAAACGTTATTCGTATGTTACTAATGAGAAAAATACATATACCCCAAAATTCAGAATTATATCACTAGACGCATATGCTGATTTGATAGTTATTTTAATGTTGGATATGAGCCAAATACCTACAATTCCAAAGCTTACTTAAGGTACTGCAGTTTTAAATAGCTCTGGCTATATTTTACTTGGCCAGTTAATATTTTATTATATTTAATTATAATAGCAATTGACTGCCTCTTTGGTCGTTGCTGCAAGTGCGGCTGCCGATCGAGAGGTCCTGGATTCAAATGCTGGGTCGGGCACTATTGGATTTTTGTAATTTAGATCAAATTTATTGCAGTGGCACGCTACCTTCTATTCCATTGTGAGACGTAAATGTATCAATCTGGTGAAACGTGAGAATATACCTACTACACTAATCTTGTGTATGTGGTGGGTGCCGTTGACACACGTAGACGATGAAATGTACACTTTAGTTCCATATACCTACATCTAAGTCAATAAACATAGGCATTTCGATAGGGCTATGCCTTATCAAACTCGGAAACCTTTGAACTGCCATAATTGGTCGTCAACGATTTTAAAACACTGAACTCCACGGAATTGCGTAAAAACAAAACACAATGAAAATTTACACAATCATACATAGCTATATAATTTGTTTCCAAACAAGCTTGAAGCCTTCAAAACGAAATTCAACAAACTTGTTACAAAACCAGAAACAGAACACGATTTTGAGGGTAGAAAACAAAGGCGAGAAGTTTGACAATTATTTCTCATATTAAAAGTTGAGTCTCGCTTTTGATACCCACCTACTCTCGTCCAAATCGAACGCGCAGTGGGGTGCGCTCGGCGAACGATTTGGAATATTAAGTTTGCGACTGACATACCCATTTCCCGGTCCACAATCTCATTTTGATCCACGTCTCATTAGCTTTGCGGATGCGTAATACCTACTTTGTGGCCCTACTGCGATATAATATTGAACGACAATATAGAGGTCACGGTATACCTATGGGTTTCTTTGGTTTATTGTTATGTTGTTGTTGTTATGTTATGTTGTTTTTATTGTTATGTTTTATGTTATTATTATTTTTATGGTATTGTTATTATATTATTATAAAATTAGTATCACGTTTTATTATTATTATTATATTAGTATTACGTTTTATGGTATTTTATTGTTAGGTTATATGTTGTTATTATTGTTATATTGTTATATAATATGGTTTACGATACGCGAATTTTATTTCTATGTATTTTAGAGCAAATATTTTTTTTTATTAGCAGCATTTGATATAAATTATTGATTTTGGCATTAAATAACATGGTTGATTGACAAAAATCAGGTAACGTCTATTCGTTCGCTAATGTATATAAGAGAAACAAACAATATACGCTTTGAGTAACAGTTAAAACATTTCCCTTCGCGAGTTTTACGTCGCAATCTCCCGCGGTCATTCATAATCGTATAATAAAAATGTACTAAAAGTACGTTATTAGATGCGGTCAGCAATCAAATTATGGGATCTTGTGCTAGGAACGTACAATAGGTATTATTTTTTAATTATTTTTAATAACTTTATATTTACAGTGAAAATAATAATTGTAATATAGTAATATCTTGGGACATCACACACGGCTCGAAGGCTCTTATATAGTAATTTGACTTACTTTAATTACAACCTCAATATATTAAATGTAAAGCAACGTATTACTTAGTAATAACTTTGCATTTAGTCCATTAAGTATAAAAACATAATATTTAAAGGTAGTTTTCAAGGCCACTGATAATTGAAAATATGCTAATGAAATCTTTTAAAATAAGAAACTCATTACAACATACATATTCACGAACACGTTCAAATATTAAGTACACTTGTTGTGCAAATCTAGTCAAATTAACGACTATCAGTTTCGCACCAGTTACCACTGTGTAACTACCACCACTATATATGGCGGACAGAGAGTGTTGTGAATAAGCGGATAAGTGGCTTCTCCTATAAGGGTATAAGGGATAAACAAACGGTGACCGCCTACAATATTATCTTCTATTCCTTTTATGTACTGGACACGCACAACAAATGCACAAACGAACTACGGCCCCGCGCCGCCGCTGACGCAAGCGGCTTGCAGGTGACTTAAACTCTATGCACACTACTCGTGAAATAAACGTGAATGACGTAGAACCAGCCTGCCCGAGGACACTCCCTGGATTTGCAAATATAAACTTTTTCATTTGCAAACTGTACAAACATTTTCAAGATATGAGCTGATGAAGGTGACACATAACGTTTTTTTTTTCAATACTTTTATACTTTATTACATAAATGCGTATTACATCATGCGTCTTTTCGTTACAAAATTGCTTGAAATACGTCTGAAAACGAAAATAGCTAAAGTTAGATAGAGTCATGTTCAAGGGCCACCGAAATTTAAATATAGAATGTCCATTTATGTAAATTTCAAAATTAGAACAGTTTCATTACCGTCAATTTTATTATTCCCTTCAATTACATGAATATCAATTACTTATTCCATAAATAAAATGTTCCTTACGCGATTAAAATTCCCAGTATTTTTTTTAATAATATAATATATATCTACAAACCTGAACCAAACACGTCAATATATAAAAGGACATGAAACGGTACAGTGAAACGCAAAACAATTAATACAAATTACAACAACGGCACCCCGAGAACACAAAGCGTGTAAAATGATAAATTATTTATTTATCAAGCGACGATCATTCTACGACACGAAAACTTTGTCATAAATCAATACAATCACGACCATCGGCTATTCATCATGAATATATTCATTCTGTTATTTTGCTCCGATATAGATCGGAGTTATTTATGGAGTTGGAGTTATTTATGTAAGGTCGTGAATGAAGAGAGTGATGAGCATAGGAGAAGTACCACAGGTCTTTAAGGGCAATGATAGCGCTCATGATATTTGCCAACCCTGTACGGAACCAGTTGGCGTGATGGTATAATAACGATTAAATAAGGTCGCTTACAGAAACTTTGAATTGGTCTGACATTGTTAAATTGTAAAGAAGTGCTAGCCTAGTGGTTTGACATCCAGCCTTTCACTCCGGAGGCTCAGGTTAAAATCCTGGCGAGCACTTTTTTTTACACAAATGCGCGTTTCAAGGTTAAATATCACTTTATATCACTTTCTATAACGGTGAAGTAAAACATCTTGAGACAACCTACACGCCTTAAAAGTTCTTTAAAAATTATGTTCTCTACAACGTGTGTAGTCCGCCAACCCGCGCTTGCCTAGGGTGGTAGAATATGTCCTTAACCCTCCCATTCTGAAAGGAGATCCGTATTGCAAACGTGTAACAATAAAAGGGTCACAAAAAACTTGGTAAACTATTGGATGTCTGCATCACTAACATCGTTTTGATTTTTGCACTGCTCTCTAATTGGATGGTCATAAGATCATAGTCTACGCTACTCAAATGCGGGTTGGCGTCACACGCCGCCTCAGGCCGAAATCTAATGTGAAGATTTCGTCGCGATGTTTTCCTCGGCAGTTATAACAAGGAATAGAAATGGAAAATATTTATTCATCATCACATGTCTCACAACAGCACGTAAGCAGTGCGGTAATAATGTATAAAATTATCCGAATCGGGGTGGATATAGGGCGTCATAACGACCAACTAAACCCGGCGCTGGAAATGCATCCGCAGAATGGTACGTCCTACCTAAGGACAGCTAAATGCCATGGCCACCTATGGTCAGCAGCGTAGGCGATGCGAGAAGCTGCGCTGCGATCCCAAAATGGGGATTATGGGCATGAGGCAGGGAAGGAGATGCTTATGTCCATCAGTGGACTGAAATAAGCAGATGATGATATAAAGTAAAAAAAATAAACAAACATAAACAAAATATGTTAATTGTACTTGCTGCAGAACTGCTTTGTGACGAATGGGACGATACTGAATCTCACCGTGGCTAATCATGGCCACTGACTTATAGTATGGTCTGGATTTTTGGCTACTTCTAAAGGCTAAAACAAGAATAAAAGCATGTAAATGTGCAATTTTAAAAAAAGTCTATTTTTCACGTGCCTGTAATCCTGTAAATATACAGAGATCAAAGTAAAACTGTATTGCATGTAAGACATTAACTAACGTCGTAAACGAAGTATAATCTAGCTGGGCATTGCTCTCGACAATTAAACGCCTGCGTAAGCTAATGTCGCCGAATTCGGTTGCCTGTTTGATGACGTGCGCGACCGTTGTCAGTCAGCCGCGCCTTTGTAGCGCCCGTTCCTCATCCGTCTCCTTAATGTTCCGAATTAAAATTATACAAAGCGAACCCTTATTAGTTCACACCGGTACATAAACAACAATAATTCACGTTTAGAAATGTTAACAACAAGTGATTTAGAAGGTTGTACATTAAACACGGCGAAATTTGGAATATTGTAGAATTTTTGATGTAGGAACAATCATACTGAACATGATGAAAACAGGGCTCAAAGAGGATATTATTTAGGGAAGTGAAAAACAGTACTTTCTCCAAAATATCCGATAGCAGAGAATATAAGGAAAAAAATTACAGTACAAAATTCATGTAATTTGCGTATACCTATGTTAGGCTTAAACTGGATACTTGGGTCTTTGAGGAGCATTCAAATGAGCTTAAGTCAAATACATCGAGCACACATTCGTTATTTAGGGGATTTTTGGTTAATACCCAAGTATATTGACTGCCTCGTTGGTCTTGTTGGTTGCGAGGGAGACTGCCGATCGGGAGGGCCTGGGTTCGATTCCCGGGTCGAGCAGACAGATTTTTCTAATTTAGATTTTCTATTAGTGGCTCGGAGTTTGAAAATGTACCCGGAATATGGCAATAGACTCACCACCTATTCCATAGTGGGACATAAACGTAACTGGTGAAACGTGG
>DWTO01004191.1:0-11782 GCA_018244755.1 Jemadia pseudognetus
ACCGCAATTGTCATCAACGTACCAATTGCAAAATAATAAAAAATCGCTCGGAAGCGCGTTCTTTCTTTCCGATCTTTCACGGTGGCGCCGGAACCGCTAGCTTTGTCCGAATTAATTTTTTAAGTTTTTATTGGGTCAACGTACGGTCGGAGCCGGCCGCCGTCGGCGAGGAATGCGTGCTATCACCCGGAGAATGTTAGTGTTGCTCCCGAAAAAACCCAACGAGAAGCATCACATTTTTTGCACGAAAACGTCGCACTGCAGCGATTTAAAAAAAATCTATATATAACAATAGTATAAAGTAATGAAAAAGTTGTGGTGTTCGTGATTTATTATTCGTGGTGATTTATTTATCGTGGTGTTTATTTATTTACCCTTTATTGCCTTCCTAGCTAGGTTACAAAGGCGGACTTAATGCCTGATGGCATTCTCTTCCAGTCAACCCAGGGTGATGGTGAGAGTGAGTGGTAGGCTATATATATATGTATACTGGTTTATATGAGTACAATTGCTTTAAAAGTGTAGACAGCCGAAGACAAAAGTGATGTGTATAATAAGCTTCGTTCGTTGTTTTTGTTAGACACGAAGGAGCTGGCGTTCGTTGCACTCCGTCGGTAACTTGGGCAGGGTGAATACCGCGCGTCGAGCAGCCACGGGCGCCACCTGCCGTGCTCGTGCGCATATTTTGTTCAACTGTTAGTAGTGATTAGCAATTGCTAGACATGTTTCGTTTTAATTATGCTGACTTGTCGTTTATATGGAGTTTATAAGGATTGTTTTCTTATTATAAGAAAAAACAAGAGATAATACGAGTATATAGGTACGATGTTGACAAGCAAGCCAGTTTTTTTTAATAATACTTCTATCTTCTTGTCAGTTTTTTATTATTTAATGGAATCTCGTCTAGTTACAATATAACGCTAACTCGGCGTTGTTACTTATGCTTCATTTATTTACTACAATTTAGCCATTTACACACAAGTATAAGGTCTATTTTAATTAATAACACAAAATTGTCGATACAATTTTTAGTGTGAGTTTGTTGATTACAAAAATAAATAAAACCACGTTGATTATTACTTTATAAAAGTAATCAAAGATACCGGCAGCCATTTTGAATTATTTAAATCGACGGGAAAATACGATAGACTGCAACTCTTCTTGGCTTAAACTAATTAAAGTGTTGTGAAAAAGTTAAGCGTCATAATATAATTGGAGATACAATACTTAGAAATTAGCTTACATTTTTACTGCGTTAGCGTACATTTATGCTGCATGCATCGAGCTTCGTGTAAACCATAGTAGGTGCTTTTCCAATCATATTTCTTCAGTATTTACTAAATGCCATCTTGGGAATTTTCCAGTGAAGTCCGAATATTCTACGTATTTTTATAGCATATATATTCTATAATATGTTCAAACACATACAGTTTTCTGGCTACATATGGTAAACTTTATTTCTATGCATAATGTATAAAATTGATATTGAAAAGGACATACACTAGCCCCGCACATCTAGTCACCTATTCGTAAGCTAAGCGCACGCTATAGGAACAGTAGCACTCGCTCCGGGCAACTGCAAGTAATCGAGCCTTGTCAGGTGCCAAGAACACCAGGAGAGCCAAACTTTCTGTCGTGCGTACATGTGAATTGCCCAACGAACTCGGTAAGGGCTGCCTGCACCCAGGAGCGGAAATCCATTTTAGAATTTTAATAAGTAATCATCATCATTATTACTGACGGCTGTAACTAAAGCTTGGCGAAAACCAAACCTAATAAAACTAAAATATAACGACATACAGACAATCACTGATACATTATGATCGATATAGTGATAAACGATTGAAAATCGTTACTTTACTTAAGTAGTGAACATAAATCGCTTTATTTACCCTCGCCGTCCCATTGTGTGGCAGCTGCGTGTCCCCACGTCCCTAACTTTCACACGGAAGGCTGCGCAGGACAGCGGTCAGTACATTATCCAATTGAGAGCAACGCTCATTGGAAGATGACTACCGGCCGGACAAGGGACGCGGCCGCGCGCGACTGCGCGACGTGCGATGTGCGGGGCGAGTGTTGTGGGACGCAGGTGCGGGGAGACGAGCACTCAACTATCTCGACCAAATAGGTCAGACAACGGCTGGTAAGGGAGTGCAGAGTCTCTGAAAAGCGTGCGTGATTTATGAGCTTGATGAATGTTGAAGAAGCACGTCAGGTCCAAAAGGAGAAAGATATTTGGCACTCGGTGCTACTTATAAGAAATATATACCTAACGTAAAAAAATATAATTTGTAATAGTAATATTAGGCTGCCTCTTGATCGTTATGGTTGCAAGCGCGACTGCCTATCGAGAGATTTTAGGTTCGAATCCCGAATCGGGCACTATTAGATTTTTGTAACTTAATTTTCGTGTAGTGACTTGCAGCCTGAATTTGTGCCCAGTGTACAGCAATAGGCTCACCAGATATTCCATAATGGTACGTAAACGTAACTGGTGAAATATGGGAGTGTAGGTACCACACTCCTCTACCTACCTCTTCGGGAATTACAGGCGTGATAGAACGTTGCGATGTGTAATTGTAAGATTAATTGTCATCCATGAAGATGAAGCATGAGCTTTACCTTAGAACAGCTCATGGGTCGCAGCCGGCGGGTGGACGGCGGCCCGACGCCGAATTATTGTGACACGGTTTCCTTGTTATATGTACGCGGTCGTGGTGCAAGTAGCGCGGAGAGCGATCGGTCGGCTGTCGCTCTTCATTCGTACCCTAATTTACTCGCTCGTTGGAAAGTGGAGCGAGCCGGTCGCTGGCCATCATTACCAATTGAACTTTCACGGGCGGAGTGAGCGATCATGGAGATGACTCTGGCTCTTATTGATATCTCGGCTAACAGCGGCCGCGACGATCATTAAGTTTTTTAGTGCAGCAGGTAACGCGGCCAATTTCAGTACCGTCTATACCTGCGATCAACATTAAATTGTTTTACATTGCAAGAGAATTATGTATGTTAAACATATTACATGGCAATATTACCATGAACGAGTAATTTATATTGTGGTTTTACTGGTTGAAGACTTTCCTTTAAATTATCTAGCAAAGATTGGTGGGGTACATTACAATAAAATGTGTATGGTGAATTATTTAACAAACCTTGCCTACGTGCAACAAGCCAACGAGTGCGTCCAGGGTGCGTTAAGTTACGCGATATGAGCCAACCGCTCTGTCGGGATGGTCAACAACTCTCCACCCATACAATGGTCCCCGATATTAATATATCTTATACTTCTTGCTGATACATTTCAATATTACGTTGCATTGTTTCGGTGTAAACTAATATTCCAGTAAACCAGTAGAAAAATGTAGATAATAAGACTGTAGAATCTAGATTAGTACAGTTCGTTACACCAGCCGTCATGTTTTGCTCTTAAAATCGTCTTAATATTAGCAATTTTATTGTCATCTGTTCAGTGACCTATTTACTCGTACCAACACAGAAATCCGTTCACATAGATCACTAGATCTATTTCTTTGAACAGTCGAATTGAGAATGTGGTCGAGTTTGAGAAATAGAAGAAAAACAGAACTATAACAAGAACTACATATAACAATAGAAGTTTACCCTGTAGTTTAAAGTTTTGTTTCTTATTTACGAACCGTGAATACATCGCCGCCGCTGAACACGTGACTGCTGCTACTAAAGTCCTGGAGGTCTTCCTACTCCTCTGTCTGTTACATTTATACATATAAATCTATTGATTTATTCGGCACTTGTCATATTTGAATAAACCTTCATGTTTATTAATTATAGTCTGTGAGTCTGTAAAATTCTAAATAAGCAAAAGTTGTCTAAAACAGTCATGAGGATTATTGAAAAAAATATACATATCACTAAATAGATACAGTTAAATATAATTTGATATGAACAAAGATGGTATCACTTTCATCGATCATGACAATGATAATATTTTCCATTGTTTCAGGTTACTAAGCGGCATGGCGTCGCTGACATACGTCACCCTTCTGTCTGTGCTCGTCGCGTCTTGCGGCGCAGGTGAGTAACAGTTGTGACCGGCGGTGGAGGCTATGTGAAGGCTATTTCTAAGGTTTTGGCCTCGAATAAAAAAAAAATCTCTAATCAATGGTAATGTACCTTTTGAGCTACCTTTGAACTTATATTGTAGGACGCTTGCTTTATTTTTTCTATAGTAATTTGTCTCCAACGTTGTGTTTTCGTTTCCGATCCTGAAAGAGATTCTATCACTTTCATTTGCGCTGTCGTTAGTTTTACACAAGCGCAAAAACAGAGCAAGTCGCTAGTCGATAAGACTTGTTTGCGTCAACAGTGTCCATATGAAGTACGTCACTCAACGGACATTCCACGGTATTACTATAGTTAGTTCTGATGCTGGAACTGGCTGCTCGTTAGCCCGAACATATCATTAAACAACAAGCCGTAATTGTTATCAGTCATGTTAGTTTTTTTTTAACATTCGCCTGCACATTGCTATTCTAAAAACATCACGAATAGCGTGAATTCGCAAAGCTAAGTATATTGAATTTATCTACAATTAAAATAGTATTTACGTGTTGTTGTCGTTCTACAGATAATCCGTATTTTTTGTATGCAATTCTTGGAATTCTCGGGCCGGATTTTGCCTGTAAAAAGGTTTAATCGAGACACCTGCATGCAAGCCAAATACCTGCGAGCTCGCGCCGTCCATTAGGGAACGGCTTGTCATGTGTATTTTTGGCGCGGCTTGACGTAACGCGTCGCCGGTGGACGCGGCTCCGCGGCTCCGCGGCCTGGTGTCGGCCGTCACTTATCTGATATTGCAGTTCAAGGCGAACGTGTCTCATCCGGACGTCATGCGGAACTCACCGGTACACCGCGTCACTGTCATACGACTGAAATAATAACTCTTATGTAATATTGCTGATAATGGGCTAACGGCAAACAGTCGCATTTACACATAGGGGCGAACAGGCATTCTGCTAGTAGATATTGGTAAACATTCCGTAGTCAACCAGCTGGTGTGAAACAATCGGAGCAGCCTGCGCCTCGCTTCACCAAAACATAGTAGGTGGAGCTACTTAAAGTATTGATAGAAAAAGTATAAGAATTGCTTATTACTTCCCGAAACGAAACGTTTCGTTGTCAAATCTGTTTTATTTCTTTTTCGTACATCTCATCGTGAGGCTCCACTGTAAATGGTCTCGTACTAGTACAGTTTTATTTGTAGGTGTCTGATAAAATAGTAGATATTGTGTTGTAAGCAGCCTCCCTCGGCCGCGGGGCCGCGGGGCCGCCGGCCAGCTTTCGGGTGCATTGCTGAGAGGTCGCACGTTCAGTCTCATTATATCGCATAACCAATCCACGGACATTTTATCATTTTCTGTACTATAATTTTGACTGGCTCGGTGCGGTGAAAACCAAGAACGATGGTCCAATTTTGAACTTCAGTCGTAGATTTCCGACAAGAATACCCTACCTGTGGACGTATGACTTTGCAGTCAATATGTTCTAAGCCGCAGCACCTAGTAGCAAGTGTGACGCTGACTGTGTCAGACTCACACGACGACCGCGCGCGCCACCGCCGTGCGGGTTATCATCGCCGAAGGTTGACATGGAATTACATTACCCATTATGCACCACGACGAACGCACTCAGCTCAGATTGTCTCGCTAATTATTGTACAATAATTTTACGGTTAAACATAATGAAATGTGTACGGTTTGTCCGCGTCGCGTGTTCGTTGGGCGTTTACTATTTGCTAATGATGCTTACGAGTAGGTACGTCACGTCCGTGCTACTCGCATAGTGACCAGTAAAGACTCAATACGTGTGAACGTGACGGCAACGACTCGTCCGCGTGTGTTCACAAGTATCACTATATTAAGTTCAAATTGATGAGCAAGGTCGAGCGTGCATCGGCTCTTTCCGAGCTGTTCCATCTCTAGGCCTTCTAGTGCCAGTGGCCAGGGCGGAGTGACGCGAGACGAGGCTGCAGCTGTGGGAATTCGGAGGTAAACATTTCAAGCTATCTAATGTGGTTATTGACATAAGACAGAACTTTTAAAAAAACTATCCATATTAATTACATTAAGTTTTACTATTTATAAGTATGCGTAGGTAAAATTGTGTATCTAATATAATTGTTGTTGCTGGTCGTGTAATAATGATGTATGCCGTATGTGACCGGCGAATACATAAGCGACGATACTTAACGTATATGAATAAAGAGAGGCTGAGTGATGCTCAAGTTCAACAGGCCAGAGCGGTGAGTGCGCATGAGCACAGCCACGCGGCGCGCTCGTGCGGGCGGACATCACTAGTTACATCCATACACTGCAAAAACAACTGAGCACGGAACTTGTACACATGGACACACACCCTTCATCATCACCATCAGCCTATTGCAGTCCACTGCTGGACATGGACCTGTCCTGAGGGGTGGCGCCCACAGCCCCCACGCAGGCCATACGACCTGGCCAAACGTTTAGTTTGCGATTATATCTTTTGCTGATAATGAATTTCCTCGTCGTGTTGTACATACTGCACTCATAATTTTTAAATTAGCCGAAAGTAAATTATTATCATTATGTAGTTACGCCAGAACCCTACGAGATAGGCAGAGACAATTGAATCCCAAATATACGAGTATCTACTCTTACAAACTGTTGCGGCTTCCATCACATTTACCATTAAATTATTCATTCATAATCACTTCAAACGTAAATTGATTAATAGTATGTAATAAAAAGTAGGTACCTATGTTTTATAATATCATGCGAAACCTTAGCAACCTGTTAGCAGAGTTGGGGTCATAGATGCTGAGCTTGTCACTTGTCAAGTGTTTATAACCCCGCGAGGCCCAGCGGGCGGCGCGTCTCCTTCATGTGTTGTCGTGAAGGCGACGATGACCAGACAGCCAGGTACAAAAGTCGATGTAATTATTTAGGTAATATGTACAGACTGCCTCGTTGGTAGTGTTGGTTGTAAGTGCGACTGACGATCAAGAGGTCCTGGGTTCGATTCCCGGGTCGGGCGCTATAGAATTTTTCTAATTTAGATTTTCTAGCAGTGTCTTGGAGTCTGGATTTGTGCCCGGTGCATGGTAATAGCTCACCACCTATTCCATAGTGGGACGTAAACGTAACTGGTGCATTATGGGAGTGTTCTACACTCCTCTGCCTACCTCTTCGCGGATAACAGGCGTGATGTTACGGTACGTTTATTCAATAGTTACAATCGTGCAATTTACGTGTTTGTCAAAATAAATTCCAAACACAACAAATTAATACACAAGCCTCTACTGCACGTGCAGGCTCCGCATTAACACATTCATAAATTATCGAAAAGCATTACAATGTATATTATGTCAGTGCTATTTATAGTAACCATTACACAAATGTATAAGGATCTTTTCGGTGAGGTTTAATTACGAATGATGTTAGTGACGTTGTTCTAAGTGCGTGCGCGTGCGCTGCGCCCCGTGAGCCGGCCGCCACCGGTGCGGAGCTTAGGGAACAATCAATTTGTTTTTTCGAATAACAGTAACATGTCCCAGCGCGACGTCTCTGCGAGTGCGGGCCCTTCTTGGCGAGGCCCAATGTCTCATCCCACACCCTCCGGTTCTCACGACGGTGCGCCACCACACATACCTTCGTCCTTCCTCGTCCTTCGTCGTCCTTCCTCGTCCTCCGTCGTCATTTACATTGTGATCTATAACAATAAACGGACAATAGCATAAATTCCGAAATTCATTAAAAATAACAGCAAAGCAAAATAACAGGGGGGGCAAATCATATTTCTTTAAGCCGGGTCCATCGCGCATGTTTGTCTTGCACAGTACACTAAGACACCTGCACTATTAAGTACCTACATGTTGTATATAAGGAAAACATCCACAGAATATCCTGCTAATGCTTTATAGGAACCTAGTCAAATAAATAAACAAAAATGAAAACAAAATAAGTATTTAATAAAGAATTTTAACAATAGATAGTAGTGAAGTATACTATATCCAGCGGGCCAGCTGCCCCCCCCCCCCCTTGGGTACGCCCATGCATATATGTAATGGTTATAATATATATTAAGAATGTTTTTACGGGCATTCAATACTACAAATGAATAGTATTCAATAAACTCCCAAAAAATTGGTAATTTATTAATTTTCCCTCTTTTTCTATGTTAAATTAGGAAGTACCCACAAACAATTAATAAATTGATGGCTCTTTTTACACATTATTTTTAGTTTTTATTCTCTGTGCACTAAGCTTTACAAGGTCAGTTTCTGAAATATGTGTTATCTATGTCACGACGCGATACCCTCGTAAAGAATATAGCGCGCTAGGCACGAGAGCAATGTGAAAAAGAATTCAAGTGAAAAAAATCTTTTCCACTTGTTTCACGGCACAACAGTGATCTGCAGTGACGGTACAATCAAAACGCAGAAATCGACTCGGCACTTGCGAGCAATGCCCTTCCCTTCCCATCATCTAACTACGCCAACCGATGCCTACCGTTCTTGCCTTCTACGCTTTATTTTTTGTCGATATCTGTTCGTGACTAATCAACCGTCGTGATGAAAAGATTAGCTGCAATGTCCAGGATGCACCGGGCAGTATATGTTCGTAGTTAATCAGACATAGTTGCTGCTCGGGGAGGCTCCTTTCGTGCACTGCTATTACCCGTCCTTACCTCGCTATACGTCTTTACAGAAAGGTTCTTCGTTAATTTCTGCGAGTTATAACCCAGTAGGTACAACGGATCGCGCGGTACAAAAAGTCGAGTGTACGTAGAAGTGAATGTTCGTTTTCCATTTTCTTTGAGTAGAATATTTCGAGATGAATTATGTAGGAGCGGCACTACGAACAATCTTGCGAACTCTGTTTCTCGTCAAAGGAGACCTTTTTCCGTTGAGTCTTTGAGTCGCTCTTTGAGTCGAGAACTATGTCAGCGTCGTGCTTACTTTACGACGTTCTGTTTAAGTATTAGTCGTCTAGGTTTTTGTGCTTCGCTAGTGTTGGATATGTGAATAGCGATGCGAGCTGCGCCTCGCTGCATTATGTCAACTGTCAATAAATCAGTACGCACTTAACTGTCGTGTCTATTGGTTGTCCCTCCGCACACCTTCATTGCATACATAATTTGATATTATCATCCGTACTATGTGTAGCGAACGAACAATATGTTATAGAACTTTCAGCAACGCTCGTTTAAAAAATTGTAAAAAAGTTTAAGACATTATGTAGGTATCACTAATTGTAGTAACCGTGTAGGAGGGCCAGCGCGGCTTGTTTATTATTCTTTAACTCCTTTACATATTTTACATTAATATTATACATATAATTGTATGGAGCACTCCAAAGCTTTATATCATATCGTGAAAATTCAGGATGGCTAGAATAAGATCACTTATTTGATTGAAAATGTGAAATAAAAGTTACAGTAAATGTTCAGCCACTGCTGTCCCTTTATCAATATGATATTGTCCAAATGTACACATTGTTTTATTTAACAAAATCCCTTTTACAGTCTCACCTTATTGTAAACCTAAGCTTACAAGGATTACAAGGAACGATGTGAACACCTCAGATTCTGTTCCCGCTTCTCCTCAGTGCTATTTACTCACTCAAATAAGATATAAAAAGACAGATCAGATCGGCAGAAACAAATTTACCGTATCGCTTTACATGCCGGAAGCGCAGGGAGAGTGGAGCACTCGAGGGGGGATCGCTTGCGGCCGTCTTAAGTCGATTAGCTTCGTCTCACGGCACTCGCACCACACTACTGTATTAAAATATCCGCAGAACTGAGACCGATTTTCAGATATTGAAAAGTAAACTAGCTATTATTATTTGTTCACGCCAAGCCCCTTATGGAGGGGACGGAGAACAGTTACACAATTTCCATATAGAGCCCATTTGCTTCAATCGTTATAAATACGTTTGGTCAGACGGTTTTCTTAGGTAGGTATTTGTCCGAAGCCCACCTCGGCTCCCGGCCTCCTGCGGCGAGCGCCGGCCACTCACCGCCTGCGTGCGTGGCAGTACACTCCCACTACCTTTTATTTCATTTATTTATTATTAAATGCATATATATATACTTATAAAAATCTACATTTTTGAATGCTCATTTAAACGACTTGGGTTAGAGCCTTGGATCGGGCAAAGAATTATTGATTTTCTCTTATTTAAAAACCCCGGACTTCAGGCTGTGTCTGGTATGTGGCAATAGGCTTAACGCCTGTTCCATGATCATATAAGAAACCCGGTTAGGAATATACTACACTCATCTGTCTACCGCTTCGGGAATTACAGGCATGATGTTAGGGAGCGTTCAAGTATTACGTAACGCAATTTTTGTAGATTATTGACCCTCCCTCCCCCCTATGTAATGCGCCAAAACGTTTTTCTGTACCCTCCCTCCCGCTCCCTAAACGTTACGTAACACCCAAATAACTCTTTTTTACCTAAAAATCATAAATTTGAAATCGTATAAAGCTTAAAGTAAAATCAACCATATGTCAAATATGTAATAAAAAATGATGTACAATCGAGGAATTCCCCGAAGCAAACGAGAAGGGTTACTGATTGTCAACTGAGAAGATTTATATTCTCTAGTTTTTTTAAGTAATGAAAAACAAACAATGTTATGTAACGCGTTGTTCGATCCCCCCTCCCGCCTATGTAACGCATCGTAACGTTTTAATACTTGAACGCTCCCTTATGCTAAGCTAAATAAGATTTATGGAGGATATATATGTTGGATACATTATAGATAACCCGGAGGGTACAGGTTTCCCCGCGAAATGTTAAAAACGCGCGTAAGTTAGTGGAGTCCATGTGCAGAGAGGGACGTGTGCCGGGATGGTAACCACACCCTCAAGAGTAAGGTGCCGATATTCAACATTCAATATTATCACAGCACATTTATCAAATTCAAATATAATGTATTCAAAATTGATTCAATTGAACATCGTAAATATGGTGAGGCACATGTTAAAAAAATACAATCCTATTACGTACATTTAAACGTAATATTGTAACAGTCAAGAGACCAATTGTATTTATAAAGGTTTAAAATGTAACAGCCAAAGATCTGTACATATACATATACAAGATTTACATCGGAAATATATACGAGCTAAACCAAGCGGGAACAGACTTTGACACGAAGAGCCTCGATAGCCTCGAGGGCTCGCGCAATACTGCTCCACTTCCACTCGCCTGCTCGCGCCGCGCTGTGCCGAACGAAGAGCCAATCAGCTGCTACTGCCACTTCTTGTGGACGATTTCTGAACAAAGGAAAGTCTGTATTTTACTTTATTGACTGGCTCTTTGGTCGTGTTGGTTCAAAGTTCAAATTCAAATATCATTAATTCAAAGTTGGTTCATTACGACACTTTTTGCAAACTACCGCCGCTTCGGGAAATGCCTCGCTGTGAAGAAGAAGCGGCGAAAGAAACTCCATAGGTGTGCTACTGCATCTTCTTCAAATAAGTAAGTACCTATATTAAAAAATTAATTATAATTTTAAGTGTTAGAGCTATAGCAAGTGGCAACTCATGTCCAAACGTCTGTCTTGCATGTAATCTGCAATTGATTAATCTTACCTTTGCCTACCTCTTCGGGGATAACAGGCGTGATATTATGTATGTTATTTATTTACGTATGGTGATCGGATGTCGACCGTTACATATAGGGTTGCCAACCGTACTCTAAAATAGAGTATTGTACTCTATATCGTGTAGGCGTACTCTATGATCTATAACACT
>DWTO01004192.1:0-11780 GCA_018244755.1 Jemadia pseudognetus
ATAGAGATATTTGGCACTCCGTGCTCTCTGCCTACCCCGCAAGGGACCTGGCGTGATGGTATGTATGTATGTATGTATATCTGTATCATTAAGACCTGGCATGCTTCTTGTAAATGCATCAATCAAAGTTTTATACGTTAGCATCTTTCAAAATAAATACACTAAAAGAAAGCGAAAAAAATGTACTGGATAATTATGTAGCATCTGATGACAACTTCCTGATTAAAGATCGTTTAATTAGTGAAAATTTTACGTTACATCCACGACTAATTGAATATGAACAACCCTTTAAATAAAGGAAAGCCTTATAACGGCTATTGAATGATTCAGATTCGAATGATATTTAATTGAGAAATTATTACGATTTAACTTACCAATATTGTCGATTTTTTATTACAATTTGTAACATGTGGTCACGAGAACCTATAGTATATAAAACTAATCTATATCTTTGATGGATGACCATCGATAGCATTGGACGCAAGGTTCTGTACTTGTGACCTGATTGGTTTTAGGATAGGTTAATTAATTAACCGGGAAAGTTCTTTATATAATCTTTACGGGTAATACTAGCCTAAAGAATGCCAGAGACCAGTCAATTCGACCAGTCAATTTCGATCAGTCAAGCCATTATAAAGTTATGAAAGTTTTAGATACATAGAAATACATATGTATGTACATTAGGTACAAACATACGGACATCATTCTAAAATAGTCAGAACAGTTTCCTAGGACACCAACGCGTGGAAATTTGGTAAAAACTTGGTTTTCGAATTTTCAAGACAGAGCAATAAACTTCAAATAAAAATTTTAAGTAGCATTATTTTAAAAGGAAAACTATGTTTATAATACATTTTCATTCTTATTAACGATAATACAGTCAAAAAGCAACACGCGAAGGGAATTAACTACACTCTCTGCGTTTCAAGAATTGCCCTTACAATTTTGTACTAACATAAAAAGGTATTTCTATGAATACCTACGCTGTCCAGAATCCTTTAAAAAACAACTTCATTTTTTAATTCATTTCTTTTGCATTCATATTAATTTTAAATTTACACCCCACCAAAAATGATGTGTGTTGACGGTGCCTGTATATTTGTTGCTTTTTAAACTACAATCATACTTTTCGTTTCAACTATCTTCATTGTGTCTACTAAGTATTACACCACCACCTATAAAATACAGTCCTTTCATTTTAATCCCGCAAAACACCCATCAGTAGTGTACGGATACTGTACAACGTATATTCTACGTAATGTATGTATTTTACTGCAAAAATTTGTCATATTTTCTTATAACAAAATATGCTAAGTAACTTTATTTTAAATTGTTAAAATAAATGTTCTTTTACAGGTTAATAAAATCGTACCTGAATCAATAGTAAGTAATTGGACTGACCGCGCAGAGAGACATGCGTCGATAAATTCGGATACTGTGCGTTTATATAATATTAATGAAGACTTAGTTACAAAAGAATTATATAATCAGGGTTCAGAAGATAATAAAAATGTAAACGAAAGATCCTTTATCATAGTTAATCAGCGATGGAAGAAAATTCCTTACGAAAGTCATTTAGTTGATACTAAGGAATCAAGGCTAGACTTCTACGTTAATGTTTCTAAAACATCACCTGCTTTAAATACTTTACATGACACCAAAAGAAATCCCACAAATAACTTGAGCATAAGAGAACAAAATGTGAATCAAAATAAAAAAAATACAAACAGAAATTATTTTCCTCCCACTTATCATCTACATAATAGTCCTTTTCCTAATCGAGAAAGTTACATAGAGCATCACATAAAAAATAAGGATTCTCATAAACAAAGAGAATTTTTGGAATTTATAGAAGCATCTGTCTTAAGTTCCGAAATAAAAAACGCTAAATATACGCAAATGAACCGAAACAAAAGTCCGGAGAACATTAAAAGTAATAATAATTTATCGATTCATAACCATACAAAACATGCATATAAGAAATATTTAAAAGATCTGAACAAAGTAGAAGACGACATTGTCGCTAACAAGAACAATAAGGATAAAATTTACAGTGAAATCAGAAAAAATGATTTACTCTTTAAAGATAAGATATATGACTTACAAGATAACTTTAACGAAGATTCCTTGTGGGCACATAAATTATATCAACTTACATTAGAAGAGCAAGAGAAACAATCCTTACAAAACCGTAATAACACAGATTTAAAACATTTTAAATATTGCCAGCAATGTACTGGGAAGGCAAAACTAGCGAAATTAAAAAAACATATGGATAAGGAGTGTAAATGTAAATGTGGAAGATACATACATTTAAAAGGACCGTCAGAAGTTAAAGATCAGATGGACCAAAGGTGGGAAACTTTTATTAAAATAGCTCAAACTGCTAAATGAACAAGTGTTTAACATGTAATTATGTCATTGTATACATATACATATGTATGTCCGTGACTCTTTGTAATTAAACAACATGATATATTATTTTCATCACTATGCTTTTGAATTGAAAACCTTTTAATACTATTCTTGTATTTGTAAATGCTGCTAAATATATTCCTTGTTATGTTTTATCGATTGCCAACTAATATTAATTCAGTTAGTTTCTCTCAAGTAAAATCGTTTGCGATATGCTACCGCGTTATAGCGCATTTTTCCTAATAATTTCGCAAAAGTTTCATTGCAATTATGTACGAGTAGGTACATTAAAAACCTAACACTTCTGAAATGCTGACACACAGATAAAATATAATATGCCTATATTGAAAGTTTGGCTGAGAAATAGGAACTGTCCATAAATTGAAGGACATGTAAAGATTGCTTTTTAGTTTAGTTTACCTGACCGTCGACGCCCCCTATTTGCTGACCTTAGTGACATGATGGTGTTATTGTGGTATGAAATTCAAAAGTGGCTGAGTGTGGGGGCAGTGTGACGGCGCCGTGGCAGACGGTGATGTGAGCGTTCAAAGCTATCTCAGATGCAATCGCTGCGTCCGTGGCGCGGCGTGGCGCGGCGTAGCGCGGAGAGATGGAACGCAAACATCGCGCGAGATGTACAGATAGCCGATAGAGACGATCACGGCTTACGAAAAGAGCACTGGAAACGTCAGAAATACTAGCTACAATAGATGTTTCGTAATAATACTAAAAAATCGTTAATAAATATAATGAAACCGGAGGAAGTAAAGACAGAGAAACGAAAGTTAAAAGTGGATACTTCAAGAATGGTGATGATGAATGAAAGTCCTGAATTCAAATTGTATTTTAAATACATTATGGTAAGCACTGCAAATTAAGTGTGGATTATAGAAATGTAATCGTTAAGAAACACTAAAATTTTGACCGTAATAAAATGTTGCTTGAATACTGTAACGGTAAAGTGATAAAAGATTTACCAGAACATAACACCTAATGTGTAAATATTTATAGCAAGTATGACTCGATATAATTTATTGTAGAATTTGGAGCAAAACATTTCATAAGAATTTGTGTATATGATTAGGCAGGTACACAAGCGACAAGTAGTTGGCAAGTATTTCATGACAAGTTCGAATTATTTTTTGCTTCTTCTAGAAAATTTAATTCATCGACTTTTTTTGCCGTATTTGTTGAGGGAGATGACTTCGCTCGGACTCACATTGTTCGAAAATATTTGTACTTTCAAGTTGGCTATTTTAGAAGAAGAAGAGAGATGTTTTTGTTTTTACTGGTACATATATTTCAGTTTGGAAATACAACATATGACTGTGAGCAGAAGAAATATACGTAACAAGTAACATCACGCCCGTAATCTCCGAAGAGGTAGGCAGAAGAACGTTAAACACTGCCACGTTTCACCAGTTACTGTTGTTTCCCAGTATGAAATAGGTGGTGAATCTATTGTTATATTCCGGTCACATATCGATTCTCCGAGCGACTACTAGAAGATCTAAATTAGAAAAATTTTGTAGTGCCCGACCCGCAAATTTAACCCAGGACCTCCCCATCGGCAGTCGCGTTTGCAACTAAGATGACCAAGCAGATATTCAAAAGAAATATTATACACTATGGCTTTTATTTGTGTATAGGTATAAAAGTAGAAAAAAATATCGTAATTACCTTAAGATATTTTTCAAATGCTTGGGTCAAATTGTCACACAAATTAACACAGTAAATCATGTTTGATTTGTGCCCAATTATTTAAACTTTTCTAGAACTGTCTATTTTAAGTAACGGGCGACATAGTGTTGAAAATTCTTCTCCAAATTGCATTTAGATTTGCTCGTCCCACATTTACCGACTTAAATATTTATCAACACAATAAGAGGAGAATTTCAACATTTAAATCGGGGGTAGTTTGAAATTCTTCAACAGGTTCGTAAGTTTGAAACTCGAGTTTGACGTCGAAAAGCGTCTCTCAAAATCTCGAGATGTGCATATTTTATTTCGCATCTGAAAACTCCGCCAAGGAGAATTCCCACGTGGGTCCTATTTAATTATGTAGATGTGGATGATCGTACCCATTTACTTACTTTATGACGGTATAAACGACCCTCTTGAGTTTGACAATGCCTTATTTATTTTTATACTGCTAATTTTCATCTATTTGTCCCCCTTGAAGTGATCTGCTGCATACTCTTTGATACCAGGCTTTGGTGGTAGCTATTTTAAAAATATTTTCTACGGTAATTGTTTTCGGATGAGTCTTGTTGGATTTGCTGTTATAATAATACTTTGAAACTATGTGTTGCTTTTTTCATAGATACAATCATGGACAAAAGAAAACTAAGACTTCGAATAATGATAATAATGCCTGCGTCGTTGGTCATGTTGGGTGTAAGTGCAACTTCCGATCGCGAGGTCCTGGGTTCATATCCCGGGTCGGGCACTAATGGATTTTTCTACTTTAGATTTTTTAGTAGAGATTCGGAGTCTGGAAATGTGCCCTGTGTATGGCAATAGGCTCACCATCTATTCCATAGCGGGACGTCAGCATTACTGGTGAAACGTGGGAGTGTAATACATTCTTCTACCTCTTCGGGGATTACAGGCGTAACGTATCAACGCAACGTAACATCACGCCTCTAATCGCCGCTAAGATATTAGTAAGTAACACAAACTTTTCACGCTAGCGGGAAAAGAGCAAAATTATGATAAAGGAGACTGTTTATCAGTAGCATAATTAGATTTCGGATATTTAGTGTCCACGGAAACATTGAAATTAAAAAAGAACTACCAAAGCTGCCGTTATATAATGCCCTAACTACCAAATATATTCCTTGATTCCTTGACAGATCTTTTGGATAAGTCAATGCCTCAGGGCCAGGGATGGTTCCTTACATTATTACATTAGGAAGGGATGTGGAATAACTATTATGTGTAAGACAAAAAAGCCACAACTGTGATAGGGCGCGTTATCCTGAGGGATAGAGGGTGACGTTCTAAAGGTGGTATTGGTATCAAAGGTACAGTGACGTGGCTAGGTTATCGGAGGTCGCATCGCGGGAGCGAGGGCGCGCCAGAGGCCGTGGATAGTCTTTGTGCGTGGCGTCAAGAAAGATGCGTGACCGATTAGTTCTGTGGGAATAAAAGGTGCGTTCTTTAAAAGCGGTCGTATTTAATATTTTAGCTCACTTCCTATTTCTTTATCCATTATGTGATATATAGCGAAAGATATATGTATATACTAAATGTAAATATGCGTTTTATTGAATGAATTAAAATAGAGTATGTAAAATAAAATGGAGGAATAAATTATTTTTATTATGTCTGCTATCGCCAACCCGCGTACTTAGGTTGGGTGTTGGCGTAATCATACATGGGAGACTTATGTCCAGCAGTGGACTGTAATATACTGATGATGATTATTATTATTTAGTATATTTAGTAATACTATATCATTACGGCATGTTGGTTACGGGAGTCCCGAATATTACTATCCTTACAAAACAGACAAGATTTGTCTACATTCACTCTCTTGTTACACGCACACCGGTTTCAGATACTTCTGACTCCCATGATTAGAATGTGGCTGTATTTATAATAATACTTACGAAAATTTGGTGATTTTCATTAAAAACTTTATTATTTAACTAAAACTGAGCAAGAAATTTGAAAGAAGCGGAAAGCAATATACGCCCACTCTGTCCCGGTATAATGTTCATAACCGCCATTCAATTCCCCCACGTCATACGATTGATTGATGTGCTTCTATTGAGATGGCAAGAAATGTACCCCTCATTCGTCCTAGTTTTATTGACACGAGCCCACCAATACCCCCAAATCATTAGTGTACCGCTAATTTGGAGTATTTGAAATGTTGAAATACTTGTACTTAGTGCCATATTTTGTGAGACTACGCGGTAATGCTTATGAATTTAATACATTGTGTCGATTTTCAATTTCGTTTAGAATTTAAAACTTTTTATATATAAACTCGTTTGTTATTTTTCAAACTTAGAATGTCTTTTTATTGTTATTTAATTATTGCGCAAGGAATGTTTGTTTTTTCTTTTAGATATTATACTTACATATAATTTATAAGTACCTACATAGTTTTACGTAAGAGTCCTACAGTTGAGATTGATTATTTTTTTATTTTCCATGTTTACGCATCTTTCACACGTATTAATCATATTATAGTTAAGATGTAGTTATTCACATTCAATATTTCACATTTTAATGTTCAGTACTTACCATTGTATAGTTTCTTTTACGAAGCTAAAAAAGGAAGAGTTGATAAAGCTCAAAATCAGGGTGGCTTTATTTGTAAATAGGAATTGGGTTAAGAAGTAAATGGAAGCTGATTACGCAACGAATAAAATTCTCAACTTATTATGATAATTTCATACAAATGAGAAAATTTTCGTGAATATTGAAATGTAATACAATTCTGACGTAGTATTTGTTTAGGTCAGACAACTTCAATTGCAAGCGAACGACAAAATGTCCCTTCATTTCGTTACTTAATCAATAATCAAGTACACTTACATCGCTATAATTATTTTTATGCTGCAGTTTTATACCCATTGTTTCTCTGCACTCCAGCAACCACTAACATATGACTGCTACTAAATTGAGCTAAACTGCTACTCCTTTCTCCTCTCTTCTACCCTTTTATTCCTGAGAATAGCGACGGATCGTCTATTAACTACTGCATTTATTTACCAGAATCCTTAAAATCGAATCAACAGTGCCAACACACTTCATAGAAGGCAAAACAGAAGAAAAGGTGATGATTGCTCCGGATAACCTCGAAAACAGGGTTTTACCACAAAGAAATTTGTTGAATTACCTTACGTAGGCAAATATTCGTTCATACACGTAGTTTTGATAAAGACACATACAGAGTCATCTAGCATAACTCCGTCATTGGTCGTTAGGCTGGAAACCTGATACGTTAAACTTGCATTGTCATCAACACGTACCGAGATCATGACGAACTTGAATGTTATCGGAATCTGGAGACGTCCGTGGATAGATGATAAGAATTTAGTGTAACAGTTGAAAGGAGCCAAAAAACCCAGCTACACTAATTTCGTAAGATTTGTGTCGATATCGATACCCGATATCCCATGGATGTTATCATGAACTATTTTAAGCATCGATAGTTCACCGATGCATAGTTAGTAGAGTTAAAAACTTATCTGTCAATTAAATTCAGGCAATTTTTAATTATTGATATTTATAATAGGACCACTCCTGTTATGTTTTTATTTTGCTAACCGAATAATATTATTTTATATTATTAGAATGTAATCATTAATTGTATTGGAGTTATAGTTATTTTGAGAGACGAAATTATATATTTTAAGTAAAATCGAGTTCTGCGATTCCCAACCAGCATGCTCAGCTTGCGGATTACGGGTAAAAACACCTCAGGGGAGGCCTACGTGCAGTAGTAAACTTAGACAGGCTGGTGTCCTATTTTCTGAACAGTTTGGTACTATAAATACATACTGTTGATATTCAGAATCTATAAATATTATTGAGTGACGTTACGTTCAAAAAGTTCTTGCGTATTCTCTCCAAGACAATATATTGTACGTGTACAGTATACACAGTAGTACAGTATACTGAATACCTAGATTTTTGTACGAGATTTAGTAATTTATAATAATGTTATGACCCTAAGGTTACATGGTCGTAACAAAACTTCTACGTATTTTTCTCTTGTAACGGGGCTAAGGGCTTATCACATGACTTTATCACCATATCTACGTGAAATACACTAGACGCAGTGAAGTGGTGCTCGAGATAAACAAGAAATGCTTTAAGACGTATATTTATTTTATTACAATAAATGCAACGTGTATTATAAAAATTGCGTTTGTATGGAATTTTAACTGCTCGTACGTCATTGTAAGTTCGGCGCTGTTACTGGCCAGTGCTTCCAGAACTGAGGTTCGTAGGTTTGGTTCCCACCCAGAACAACTATTGGTGTGATGAAAACAAATATGGAATGAAATGTTTTAATTGAATGGTCCGGTCGGCTTGAAAAAATGTTTTAGGTATCCCGCGTCCATTCCCTAAGTTCACGATAGCTCTACATTCAAATCATGACATAATTGAATTAGCGGCATCGAGGTAAAAATCCTAGCAGATAAGAGTGCTACTTTTTAATTTGTAATAAAAGAATGGATAAAAATTTTAATGAAACCGTACGTAGCTGGGAATTTTAAATTTCGAATAAAAAGTTTGAGTGGCGCGCTGCTATCAATGGTGCGGCTTAGGGCACTCAAACACGGCAGCGTTTCATGGCTGGCATTACTCGTATTTTCAAATCGTAATCACACGGAGCACATGAAACTTAAGTTTTCGCTATTTGCTCGGTGGCCGGTGACTAGCGAACGGAATAGCTGAACCCGGGGATGTAGGTCCATATACCTGGGATAAATATTTGTATGATAACATAAGTTCTCTTCGGATTAACTTTGAGAATGGATAACCGTGTTTGGAGGTGCCCCAAAATGTTCCAAGAAAAACATAATGTCTGAAAAGAATATTTTTTCAGAATACTCAATCTGATATTATATTAGTTCTGTTTTGACACTCGCCCCCCGGCATGAAACAACCACTTTGAGATAATATAGGATTTAATGTCTAGGATTTAAAGGTACACCTATTCTGAGTATTGTTCAGTAGACAATAAGACACTTGCTATAGTAATAAGTAAATAGGTAATCGCGTATAAGATCCTTTGTGCTTCACATGGCAATGTTGTCTGCGGATGACTAGGGTCTGACAACGCTCGGCCGTCACTATCAGCGTAGGCGTGAGGTATCTAAGTACCTTATAGTGAATGATTGAGATTATGAAATAACCTGCAGATAAATCTATATTCCTATTAAATAGAATACATAAAAGCTGAGATAGTAGTGCTTTGAATTTCAGCTTCATACTCAGGGGTTTTCGGTTTCAAATCCTAGCGCGTAACTTTTACAAACAATGTGCGCTCAATGTCTAAATGTTACTTGCTGTAAAGGTGATGGAAAATATCGTGACAAGCCGGTACATCGTAGGGTTCTCCTGAAAGTTCTCTAAGGCGTGTGGCGTATGGCGTCTACCGACTTGCACTTAGCGTGCAAACTATAGCCATTATCCGTCTGAGTCGGACCCGTGCCCTACAGAGGAACCATAAAAATGTCGATATTGATATAGGAGATGAGTCACTAACGGTAAGTTACTTTAAAGTTGATTTCTTAAGATACTCATAGTTTGGAAGATCTGGTCTTATTTTATTTTCTAGTGTATGAACCAGCAAGTGTGGTCAGGAATGGAATGTAATTAATTGGGAACGCCTGCGACGCAGATGTGAATGGTAATTCTTAAATTCTTTTGTCAAATGGCACGTCACCGCTGTGTTCCTGTACTTACTCGTATGATAATTGCGGTCAGATAACAAATACTCATATATTTTAACGTAATTTTTAATATATTTCATAATAGTCCGAAAATACCAAGCGAGAAAAGCTTGTCCTTTAAAATTAAGCCCTGAATTAAACGCCGTTTCTTATTACGCAACATACAACTACCACAAGTCAGTCTTATTTTTAACAGAATATACGTATATTATAAAGCGAGATAAAACGAACACGATTCTAGACATACCCATTCAATTAATTCCTCCAACCAAGAACACTCCCGGACAAAGTAACTGAGACCAAAATAGGAGCACATGAGTTGGGATTTTACATACTGCGAGTGGATATTTTAATCTCTCAAGCCAGTACCACTAAAAGCATTTCATATGAACGATGTGTTTTTTTTCCCTACGTGCCTTACGATTTTAGCGTCAAGCTATATTTCAGTATAGCTGTAACATTTAAAAAACGGAGTAATAGTTTAATGTATGAAGAGAGCGATGGAAGAGTGCATCCGATCTGTAAGGAGAGATAGTTACCTCGCATCTACTTTAATGGTGTAAGAATAATTATTATACCATCACGCCTGGTCACCACACCACCACACAGGGTAGGCAAAGAGCATCGAGTGCGAAACATCTCTATCTTTACAGATCAGCTATGATTCTTCTAAATTCATCACTATATTCACACATGCAAGCTGGTTTGGGAGACTTCTGAGTGAGACTCACAGTTTTGAGCCTGACTTCTGAATCGGGACTCATATAATAATAATAATTAGACCTTTTATATGTATCAGACCGCAGACTTCACTTATAGAATAAATACAACGGACTGGCTTGCAACGAACACTTCGCACAGTAATGAAATATTTTATTGCACTATAACAAAGGCTCTCGGGAATCACGACTGTGGGTGCAGCTACACCCGACACGTTTTATTGGACTCTTATGAGTCTACTTTATATATTATATGACTCAAACTTTGGCTGGCTCGTGGTGGTCAGGGGACGTGATCAGTTGTTAGAGTCAGATAGTTGCATCAATTCTCATCCAGGACAAATATTTATGTGATGAGCACAAGCGTTTGTTCTGTCTTGGTGTAATAAAACTATGTAAGCACATATTAAAATGTTTATAACATATGTGCAGTTTATCAGCCGTCTGGTTGCGATCACAGACTTTACTTAATAACTTTACTTTGGGATGAGAGCTTTGTGTAGATATGTCCCAAAATATTGTTATAACCAACTTCTGTTTAATCGTGTACGGTTGGTGCCACTAATATTAACTATTGACTGCGTATTCGATGTACATGTATATAGTAGGTATTTAAAAAAAACTAATGTTTCAGCAGTGGAGGAAATTCGGTCGAAAATCGTTAAATTTTAAATTTGTTATTAAAATTATGTAAAAGAATACACTAATATGAATCTATCTTCTGTGCTACTAAGGCTCTTGTTACATATATTATATGTAGTTACGTTGACATAGACAGTAGGACCGAAAACAATGATTTTTTTATTTGTTTCATTCAAGATACTCAATGACTTATCTGAACTCCCTCTCTGTACATATCGTATGTTTTTATTTATTAGGTGCTCGGCTTGACGTGAAGCTACTAATAATAACACTTCGCGCTGTGAATATCAGTGTTTGTATAAACGCACCCACAAACGGCGTACAACAATGTGCTTCGATTTTTAGTAATTCTCGAGTGTTCAGTGTTTTATGAGCTCGTGTACATACGAGTACGTACGCGGACGTGAGGGGAGAATGAGACTTTGTTTTCTGTTTCGGTTATCAACTATTTTCTTTGTACGTACTTTGCTCCGATGGTTCGGACATGTTGAGAGAATGGCTGATGAAAGAATGACGAAACAGATATACAATGCGATTGTTGATGGACGTAGGTGCCGAGGGAGGCCAAGACTGACCTATC
>DWTO01004193.1:0-11779 GCA_018244755.1 Jemadia pseudognetus
ACACCGAAGACACATCCAGACTCTGAGCCATTATTAGAAACCCTAAGTTAGAAAAATCCAATAGTCCCTAATTTAATCCCGGGACCGGTAGTCGCTCGATAGGTAGTCGCTCTTGAAATCAATACAACAAACGAGACCACCAATTATACATATACTTATAACGTCGCTCATAAAAAACAAAAAGTTCAGAGAATTAATAAAATCACAAAAAGTTTACTTTAGTCTTTACTCAATCAATTGAATGTAGGTACTGATATAGTAGGAATCGAAGTACAAAGTCTTCCTTCTTAAGTACCTATATCCTGGCAAGGCTATGTTTTTAAAGTAATTAATTGAATACTAAAATATAATAATGAATATCGCTAACATAACATTCCAAGCGGTATTAGTAAGTGCTGGTTTCATACCGTTATTTTGAATCATAAAAATCGACATTCCTTGACCAAGTCGAAACTATTTGCATGTTACATTGAAAAAGTTTCATTGAAATGTATAATACGCATGTACCTATATGTATGTATGTACGCACGCATATAATACGCATGCTGTAATGAAATAAAACTATCTTGCCCGCTAATCACATATGTAGGAATATATTGAGCAACGAATTATATTGCCTTTTTCAAAAAACTCAAATTAGCCACATGAAATACCTACTAATAGCTAAATTAGAATCCAGTAAAGCCCGACCCGGGACACAAGAGTCTACTTTGATCAGTAAGATATTCATATGAGCACTTTAATTCACGCCGAGATATTTGCCTTCGTATGCTGAACGAAGGTAAAAGTAAAACTTATCGGTTAACTAACTTATAGGTTATTGGATATAAACGGTTAGAAATAAAACGGTTTAATGCAATTGCATTTATTTATTAAAAACATAGTGATACAAATTATTGGCTGGCTGTACTCCAAATACCCTTAGAAATACAAATATGGTAACTATAAGTAATATATCTATAATAATTAGCATTTCTGAACCTATTCCTATTCGGAAACTAACTGAATAATTAAGCAACGTTGGGTTAAGCAAGATGAATTCTTGAATTGGAGACCACTATTGCCAATCTGTGGCAGCGTACATTTTGCCATGGTAACACAAAATTTTAAACTCTTACAACCTCTATCGTGATAAGAAACCGTACCCAACATTGGTACAAAAATTAAATGTATTTAAAATCTGATTTAAAACATACTTATAATTATGGCACGAAAGAATAACAATAAAGTTATGAAAAACTATAATATCATTAAATCTTCGAATAAATTCCGTCATATATTGAAGAAGCTTATAAGTTTTTATAGGACGCCATTTACCTTACACTTTGGATGGTTTCTTTAAGTGAATAGATTTGCAACATGCTCGTAACATTTTCAAACAACGGTAATTTTAAGAAATTAGTTTTTTATTTTCCATCATTGTTTTAAAATAGATATTTCCAACATAATACCCTAACAACAATTTTGCATATTATATTACGTACCATCTTTAGGTAAATATTAATCTATCTGGAAATATTCTCTATTTAGTCCCATTACTTCTTATACAGATCTCAATAAATTTTCTGTTTCATTCCATTTCTGTCAGAAACATTATTATCATTATTAATGTCTTCCTGTACACTCCTTTAGTCCTGTTCATCGATTTCGAATTAGTCATAGATGTGGCATATGGAATATGTAATAGCTAGATTAACCTACATTATCAAAATGGCTGCGTCAATTATCCTAGCTCCGTTTGACATACCGATTAGAAATCGATTTACGAAGCTAAAGCCGTATTTCGATCATATGATATTATGGCTTTTGCTAATCATACATAACACTTAAGATATCACATATCATAAAGAACTATAATATATAGGTATACTATTTGTTAACTGAAATGCTTTTGAGAAAACAATTGAAACGTATTGAAACGAAAAGTGCTATTTAATAGCCCTATTTACATTACCATCATAGGATTATGCCGTATTGAAAGGTATTTTAAGATACTGCATGATATTTTATAAGACGATGTTTTTCACTGTGGAATAGTTGATATTTGAGCATTGAAGTTTAATTTAAGCGCTGTTAAATTTAGCATATTCAGCGCCGGCGGCTCCCTCTACATTCTTGGGTACAATGATGGATACGGGATAGTTGAAGCTGTAGAAGAAACCGTGCGGGGGACCCTAGAAATAGAAGGTATTCCTTTATTTATACAGTTCACTCTGAATAAATCCCTAACTCGCAACATTGTCATAGGTTCTGTTTCGTTTTTAACTGATAATAATAGCCGCCTGGAATTGTTAATTGGATTATTGTTTTATAATTAAAAGTTGCAATGAAGCCAACGTTAAAACATTACCGTGTCAAACATGTTTCTCTCGAAAATTCCATCTTTTACTGCGATGTAAATACGCAATAAAAAGTTTTTTACACTTCCAACAGACAAATGCATGTGTTTGTAAGAGGTTTCAATGAAACTATAATTTTAAATATGTTTCGTTAATAAGTTTTGAATTACTTACGGTTGGTTCAGGCTCTTCAACCTTCTCGGGAACGTTTGGTTTATAGTTGGCAGGTGGTCCAGGTTGATAAGAGCTCTGTGCTGGAGCACCGTAGTAAGCTTTACCCTCACGAGCGGGTTCGGGAGGAGGGACAACGACGCTCTCCTGGGCGGAGGCTGCAGGCTGGTAGTCGTATTGTGGGTTGTACTGTCCCCTGGAAAAAATAAAGATGTATTTGCAAAATTTGATCTAAATTAAAATATTTTATAGTTAGAAAATATCAGACGATTAGGGACAAAAATCCAAGCAAGCCTACGTCTAGTAATGGACGTAGACAGGCTGATGAATATGATCTGATTTGCGTTTATATTATGAACACCCTCCAAACCTAAAATTAAAAGAATATTGAAATTAATAAATCAAAGAACAACTTTTAAATGAAGTACAAGCTAGAAATACGCTTCGACATACTGAGGGTCCGGATTTTGCAGAGCGGCAGCGGCGGCTTCCTTCCAAGCCTTCTCGTGAGCAAGGCGAGCGAGTTTCACATCCTCTGCTTCTTCTGTTGGCTTCAGCACAACCTTAGGGATGTTGTCCTCCTGGTGGAAGCCCTGGCTGTCGGCCCAGTAACGTACCTGGAATATAATAATAAATAGTTTCATTTCAATCTACCAATAGAAACGATCTAGACACCGCCATTTGTACAAGGGTGAATTTTCCTTGTTGGTGTGTAAAACGAGCAACTGAATATTCAGCCAATTCGGACGACTAGAAGATTATACTAAGATGTTCGTCATATCAGTGAAGAAAGTAGCAGGTAGCAGTGACAAGTGACCATTGACACCCATAACATCTTCTACCAACCTTAAACCGGACTATAGAATTTGGACTTATAGGGCTGATTCCTTCAGTTAGCATCATTCAGTTCGTTAGTTTACGTTCAACTCGTTAATAAGTCAATTAATCGGTTAATATCATAATAGATGCAGAAATCTTTAAATTGCTTACCTTGATAAGATCATTATTACTGCCAGCTTTGAATATATAAGAGCCAGTGACGTCACCAGAGCGTACCCTGTTCTCCTGCTTAGCTGATTCGGGTGTTTCGTAACCGTAGACGTAAGCGCCGAGACCATCCTGGCCATGGTATTGGGATGCGTCGTAAACCTTCAATTAATATTCAATTATTGTATTAAAATGTGTAGTAAATAAAATATATTTGTGTATGACAATAATAAAATGTACAGGTCGTTTGTATTCTCGAAAATTCTCTTAAACAAAAGATAAAACTGTTATCATTTTTTATCATTGACTTCTAAATGAAACTAGCAGTACTTATACAAACAAAACGGGAGTAATCTGGAGATTCCTCTACCACGAAACCTTCCTTTAACCTAACATCAACAATCACAACGCTCTCGAAGATTCAACTGCAAACGCTAACAGATTGATTATAATTATTAACTGTAATATTATTAAGGTTTTTTTTTAATCTTCTACTGTATACAGAAATGACACAAAAGTATATCTATTCTGCTTTTAATGGATCCTCAATGCTCATCATTGCGGACAATCATTGATAGGTACGTCACGATATTTAAGAACAGAAGGCACGCTTCGAATGTTTATAAACTTATCGTCATAATAAAAGATGTTTATAAAAACTGTTTGGAAAACCCAGTCTATAGTGTATTTGTGAAAAAAAAATATACTTGTCTGAGATTTACAAAGCATATTATTAAAAACCAGTAGGTATCTACGTATGTTAACAAAAACACCTAATTCACTTACACTTTACAATAAATCGGTAAATTGACTTATATTTTATTACTATCCTTCGTAAATCGGTAAACAAATAATATTATTTTTATTTTAAGCTACGAAAATAAAAAATCATTATATTGTTATGTTACTTTAAAAAAAATATCGTTCTTCTATATAACGATATTTTCTATACTTAACATACATTGCCATTAGTATTTCAAATTTGATAGGTTCAATAATATAGATTCAATAAGCCTCGAGGGTCGACCCCGGGATCGTCGAAGTCATATTAATACATTAAAATTGGACATAGGTTTAAAAATCCCTTTTTTACCTTTACGCCTGTATTCCCCAAATGGGTAGGCAGAGGTGTAGAGTGTACTTCCATGATACACCTGTGAAATTTTACATCCCACTACGGAATAGGCTGGGAGCCTATTCCGATTTCGAGCATAATACTTCGACACAATCCGGTTAAAAATCCTTACAATATAATAATAATTCCCAGTAGGTATGACGTTACGTATAATTAGGTACGTAGATGTAAATTATTCTGCCGTATTTGCATACTAAAAATAAACGTATGATAGCATATTCTTACAAAATAGTTTTTTTTTTGGCAGTATTGATTGCTTTAATGTAATCCATTAATGTAAAGTCAATTCAAAATGAGGAAAATACAATCGAAATTATAATAATATTATCATATAAATAAAAAAACACAATAGTTTCATCGATAATCTTCTCATTAACACTCTTGATGGACCAGTACAACATGACAAGAAAAAGATGGATATAAACATAAATTTATTATAATAATTTTATTATAATGAGAAACCTGTGGTCGTAAATATATAAATTACGTTATACTTTAAGCGAGATCGCAAACATGAGTAGTTTATTTCCCGCGACTCTACTTACTCGTACAAATGTATCTATTTATAATTTGTAATATGTCCAATGACATATTACAAGTTGCGAATAATTGTTAATACATTACCACCTTTCAATATTATGAGTTGTATATATACATATATATTTCATAGTTATATTATACCTAATGTACCTTTGTATAATACTAATTATTATAAACGCGTTCACTCAGACAAAATCCTAAATAATGTGGTACCCAGCATCTCTCCATTATCACTACTTTTACTTCTAGATGAAACTAAAAGATTGGGACCTCACCTCCTCTATATAGTCCTCTGGGTTTTCGATCTCGTGTCCGTTTTTCCAGTAATGGCCGAGGGTGGGACCAGCCTCCGCTGAGCGAAACTTAGGATCGTTGTATTTGATCTGCAAGAATAAAACAGAAATTAATGAATCTAAACGGCAACTTATTAAACAGCAAGAGATTTTTGTGCTTTAGCACACCCGGCAGACACTCATCAATTGAAATAAAATAGTGTATTTATAATCAACCTAAAACAGAAATTTTCAAAAATTTTTAAGTATTAAATTTATACTAACAATGTAGAGTTTTATATGTTACAAATCACTCTTCGTAACAACAAACTGTAATATTCCGAAGTGATCCAACAATATTATTATTAATTAGTAGGACATAGTAGAGTATGAAATTGAAACCAGTACCTACGCCACCACTGCTCGCATGAACGCTCCAAGCGTTACGGGAATTGAAGGCGTCTATAACCACGTACCTCTAAAGTAACTCATGAAACTGCTATTTAGTAAATAATTCCTCTTTTTTCCTCATAGATGTGTACTGTTCGATACATACCAAAGGTAGAACGGCAGTGTTCGCTGAAAGTTTGGGTTCTGTGAAAGGCGGGCTGTTTAGATACTTCTGTGCTTCTTCCGGCGTCAGGATTGGCTCGAATACATTGTAAGTCGGGTTTGGCAGAGCTGATGATAACGCCACCTAAAAAAGTATTACATATAATACTAAGTATTATTAAATAAATAACGTCAGTTTCAAGAATAATAAACAACAGTCGTACTATAAATAATAATAAAAATCGAAACAGGGATGATAAGCCATATTAATACAAACACAACAGTAGATTATCTAGAAGTAACGAAATAGATGATCCACGCTGTCTAAGATCACGCCGGCTATTCATTACAAACCGGAACCCATTTGACACGATAACTTGGTCATCTTTCAAGATGTCGTCATAGGTATTCTATTAATATTGATGCTCGTCTGTTTGAGCTGACGTAGTAATGGTCTATGGCGGTCGGCAAATTACGCGTAAATGTGCGCTTGTGCTATGCTAAATAGCAAACTGTATGTTTTAACACTCACAGTAAAAGACATGATTTTATGCAACATTGTATATAAATATTTTTCTAATTTAGATTTTCTAGTAGTGGCTTGGAGTTTGGATTTGTGCCCGGTGCATGGCAATAGGCTCACGACCTATTCCATAGTGGGACGTAAACGTAACTGGTGAAACGTAGGAGTGTTCAATATACTCCTCTGCCTACCTCTTCGGGGACAACAGGCGTGAAATTACGTTGTATATAAATACATATAAATGTATTCAATAAGATTCGGATGTTATAGTGAAGAGTAACCACACATGAAGCGGTACTGTACCGACAATTAGAATGAATTCGACATTATATAAAAGGAATTAAATATTTCTTAAAGTGTCACATTAATAAAATCAATATAAATGGTATTCCTTTTTAATTCCATAGTAAAGTGGCGCCCTCAAGAATCAATATTTTCAATAATCATTAAATAGGGATAATAGTAACAGGCATTTAATCTTTAATAATAGGAGTTTTAAAACCACCAAAGGAGCGATAGCAAATTGTTCTTACTTAAAAGCTTTTATATGTATATCTAAGATTCCACTTTTTTATATACGTAATAGGTATTTTCATTTTAATGTACAAAGGTATTGAGTTTGCTGACGTGATATTGATTGATGATGATTGATGGATGTAGCGAGTGTCCTTGATTGATTAATGTACAATCAATTGGTCAAGGTAAGGTTAAGTCAGGTACTATTGTACCATTAAACGGTTAGTGAGTATATATGTGAGTATACTAAATTAACTCACTCAAGTATATAAAATGTGAGAAATATTTCGTCATGAACTTCCATATAACAAAGTTAGGTAGCGATGGAGTGCGCGATCGGCAAGAGCTCGTGCAAAGGATCTCGGATTCAGGTACTCACGCTGTGGCTCAAAAATATTACTTGTGTTATGGTATTTTTTTCTGTGTGCGTAGTAGCACTAAGAATAGAGATATAGAGATATTTGGCACTCTGTGCTCTCTGCCTACCCCGCAAGGGACCTAGCGTGAGATATGTATGCGTCTTAAACTATTATTATTTGTATTGTCGTAAATCGATTACTTTCTCATTGATATAACTTTAACTACACATGAGATAAGGTCGTTAACCTGGAAGAAATAAAATAGTAAAAATGAACCGTCCGTGATCGGTAACAGATATCCCCCATACAAATGAATGTCACTTTAATGTTCGGGTTCCTCGAAAATCGTATTAGCAGGTAACATGATAACACGTAATTTTATTTTTGAAAAGAAATATGGGGTCCTTAACCATTCGCTAGCGACATCTTCTTGATACACGTATGCAATATACAAAACTGATAAAAACCATCGTTACATTGAACTTTATCATTTAAAGAAAAAGAAACGGAGATTTGAGTTTTGAGAATCATTATACATTGCGAGCGTGTGTTATCGGCTGTAGGCTTGTATTTTATTGTTATCTTGAAGTAAATTAAACGGGAACATAATTTAACAATATATAATGGTAAAAGAAAATTTACACGCAATCACGTTGACGTTCCGGGAAATGACGATACAAAAACACCGTTAAACAAACGCACGATAAATTCACTTATCGATGTCGAGTGTGTTCGAAATAATCGACCTTCACCCAGTGACATGACGAATGAAATTACAATGATCTCACTTCAATTGTTTCGGAAAAAATATACCTCAGCAGCGGACTGTCGTCATCTGAACGCTCCTCATTAAAAGTTCAGTACCTACATCTAATTTCGAATACCTAAAACCTGAGACCGTTACATCGCATACGTATATACTAGCATAAGTAAATAAAATGTTTCATTTAATTAAATACATTCATTTAAATACATTCTTAAATATGTGTTACCATATTATATATGAATATAACATGAAAAAAATTATCTATTTAATTATATATTTCTAAGTATATTATGCATTCCATGGATACATAGATGTAGTTTGTCAGTCGTCTGGTTACCATACCACAAGCTCTTTTGACGATTACTTTGGGATCAGACGACCGTGTGTGGAGAGGTCCCGAGATATTACTATATTAATATATACGTGTCGTCTGTACAACACGTATACACAATGTGTATATTTAATTGCAATCGTCAAATACGAACTTACAAACATTTTTCTTCACTTCGGATTGATTGTTACAGATTGTCATGTAACATTAAGTAAGCGTTTCTATAACTAGTTTGACAGATACATATTATTTTAATATCATCATTCCAGGTCCTTTACGGGGTTGGCAGAGAGCACCGAATACCAAGTATGTGTAACCCGAAAGAAATGTGTCTTGTACATTCATCACATGAAATAATTATGTTAGACAATCATCATACATATATCATACATACACTTACAGTTATTTTTATAGTGCTCACGCTTTTCATAGTGTGGTTGCTAATATTTACAAATTTGTCACTCCATAAATGGATCACTTAGCAGTGGTATTACGCAATTTCCAAGCAAGGACGAGCGTTCATTAATAAGTCACACTATAAACTCACACAAATAAGCTATGTGTGTCATGTTATATTTAGACTCACGCAACGATCGATATTCATCCGTAATTCCTTATATATTACATAGAAAGATTATTAAAAATGGCTATCAGGGAATATACCCTCTATAAATCTATTATAAGTTACTCTATGGCACTATTTGAGATCAACCGTGTCTCTGTGTATGTGTGTGTGTCAAGCGTGTGTGACATTAAAAGTGTGAACGTAAACAATGAATGTTTCCCTTCATTTTATTTGTAATATTAATTATTTTTCTTCTTGACATAAACTTCAGCCAGGACAATTTTTTTAACTCCTCCAAGCGCTCAATTGTACTTAAAAAGGTACCTATAATGATCTCCGTTCACGTTTCAATGTAGGTATAGTTAACATTATACCAAAACAATAGTTACCGTAATGTATTGTTTTTATTTCACTTACGTCGTAAGAACGAGACATGTTTCTTGTTTCGAACAAAATGTATCAAATCGTCAACATATGTAACAAGAACTTAGTCACGGTAGGAAATAAGTGTATAATTTGATTAAATGAATACAGATCACGATAAAAATAATGAAAGACACAATTTAAACCTCTTTATTTTAGATATTTTAAAAGACAAAAATGAATCTTTCTAAATGGTAAATAAAAATATTATGTAAGGTGAAAAAGAGTTCTAATATTAACTTGTTTTGCTTTATGAAAAATTTCTTTATGGTTTTCTATATGGAAGCAAGGCATTTTGTTTTTTTATAAAATGGTAACCTCAATATATAAAAATGGACCATCCATTTGAACGAATGTATGAAAACATGCAAAACAAATGCGTAAATAATATAAAATATATTTATGATGTGTAAACGAATCCGACATGTATTAGGTACGATGACCGATTCGCGACGCAGATTTTTCAATGCCATTATCATAATGTTATGCGTAGTATGTGTCTTTTAAGAAATCCGACTGAATACTCTCGTACTACCTAGGTATATATAAGTATACAAATATACCAAGACGTTTATTGAAATTTGTCTTTACATGTAGATATTCTCAAACACAGATTTTAGTTCAGCCTCATAATATTTTGCATAGCTACCCAGAACTTTCCGAATACTTAAGCCTACCCCTCTATGTATGTATATTGGGACATAAACGTAACCCGTAAAACGTGGGAGTGGATTTCACTTGTTTACCTATTGTACGTTGTAACTCATATCCCTATAAAAACATGTAACTTTTAAAAGATATGTAACGTAACATCACGCCTGTAATTCCCGAAGAGGTACGCACAGGAATATAGAATACTCCCACGTTTCACCAGGTACGTGTACGTCTCACTGTGGAATAGGTGGTGAGCCTATTACCATACACCGGGCACATATCCAGACTTAGAGCCACTACTAAAAAATCTAATTTAGAAAAATTTAATAGTGCCCGACCCAGGAATTGAACCCAGGACCTCCCGATCGGCAGTCGCACTGCAACCAACACGACCAACGAGGCATAAAAAATATGTAATAAAGGTTATACCTAAATGTTATTAAAAAATAAAACATGTCATGTTTATTTGACCGATAACTTAATGTTGTCTTTGTTGCTCATTTGAAATAGGTATCGGAGACACAAAGAAATAATTTGTGATTAAGAAGTAGACGCGGAATATTCTATAAGTGACCACAAGTAAGACGAATTGGAAAGATTTATTTAACAGTGAAAGCACGTGCGACGGTGTACAAGTAGATTAAGAGAAAATGGTCACAGAAAAACACTTGTAGTACATTAACCTATAAAAACACCGGTATGTACAAATGTTTCAGCGTGCCGACAAAGAGTAAAACATTACTATCTCAGTATTCTGTGGAAACGGTTTTTTAGCGTTTTCCTCGTATTCACAAAACGACCCCGCGACACTATTAGTGCACATACATAAAAATAATTCTGCTTGACCTTAACAACATATGTCAAATAAGATAGGTATACATACATGAATATCATTGGCATTTCCTGCATAAAACAGGATTGTGGAAAAGATTTATTATTTATAACATTATATTATTTAAATATTTAAGAATTTTAACCGAGTTAGTTCAAGACGATTAAATATTGATTGTTAATTTCAATAGCAAACTGTCGAAAATTATTATAATTCGTGATGAGAAACTTAAAGGGCCCAAAAATAACTCAAAAGTAAGTAATTGTATAATAATGGCAGGTCAGTACCACAGCACACGGTAGTTTAATGTATGCAGAGCCTGTGCTATAATAAAGATACCTATAACTGTCGTAATAGGTACCTACATTTATAAAATTCTCAATAGATACAAACCTTTATTCTCAAACACAGCAAACAAAATTGGGCTCATCACACACATTGATCGCAGATGGAAATCGAAGACGCAACCCCAGAACAAGCCGTCAGAGAACTAGCTACTAAACCAACAGATCGGTCGATAGTTCATTCGTATTGCGAGTTTTGTGACATATTTTCCTATATCCTGTTCGGACACATCATTAATAAAGATTAAATCAGATGTGATTCATTTATTTACGACGAAATAAGTTGTAATGTTGTTTCGAACATAAATAATAATGTCAACGTTCATTAGTAGCACGAAATTAACATGTATTTTTATGGCTATTGACTGGCCCGTTGGTGCAATGGTTAACGAACCTGATTATTGCGCCGGGGGTTGTGGGTTCGATTCCCACCCAGAATAAATATTTGTGTGATGAGCACAGGTATTTGT
>DWTO01004194.1:0-11779 GCA_018244755.1 Jemadia pseudognetus
TTATACATAGGTACATATATACTGACTTATATGTTTTTTCGGGATGGCCCGAGTAGTTTCGGACTAATGCAGGGTCCATAAACCATCCATATAACTGTATTTATTTTATTTATATAGTTTAGTCATACCATACTGTAACAAAATCTCCGCCTACTTCGGGAATAGATTTCCAAAATATTTATTTGGAAACTGCACACAATTAATGCGTTCCAATTCACATACCTACTACATTTGGAAAACGAAATACACACTTGAACCCATATAAGAACGTAACGTAACATCACGCCTGTAATCCCCGAAGAGGTAGGCAGAGGAATGCAGAACACTCCCACGTAAGAAGATTCTGATAATTGCTGTATATAGAATTTCTCATAAAAGTGGAATGAGCAACTTTGTTAAATAGCTACCACCAGATTCAACGAGCATAGCTCGCCGTCCGTGCTGGTCCCTGGGCGAGAGTATCGATATAATGGAGTGGTCGAACACAGAGCGGACGACATCCGGCATCAGGTCCCTGCAGTAGTCGTCGTGTTGTTGTCTGAACTTGTAATATGCTTTTATCTGCGAACATTACATATACGCAGATTACAAACGTTATAATTATGCGTAACGAGTATCAGCTAATCCTTCCCCGTCAATCAAGACGAGGAAAAACCATAGCCTCCATCGTAAACTGCCCCGTCATCGTTAAGAATTGAGCACGATTTTAACATTAAAGGTAACTCAGACGTCGTACCATGTGAATACAGATCGAAGTAATAACTGTTTACAGCTAATAACTCACTCTTTTGAAGGCACTTTCGGGATAAAACTTCGATGGCCGCAAAAATTTCACTAGAAAATCGTCGTTGTTGATAGGTACGTGCAAGTTGGTCTCGCCTGTGGAAGAATCGCAACATATACAAATTTATGCATATATGTAACATCACGCCTGTAATACCTGAAGAGGTAGGCAGAGGAGTGCAGTACACTCTCGCGTTTCACCAGTTACGTTTACGTACCACTATGGAATAGGTGGTAATCCTATTACCTACGCCGGCACAATATGTACTTATATATTATTAATATATATGTATTTACATACACTATTAACAATACTGCAGATGTAGTGCCTAAAATGGAAACTTACAGACAACTTGATAACTTTTCGTTTAACAAATATTTTGCCTGTCAATGCATATTGCATGGAATTATAACAGTATAGAGTACCTACACTTAACTAATACTTGAGAAATGCACCATTAATAAAACAAAAGATATTCAGCTCAGCGATATTCATACTGAACTGGAAAATAGCTTACGAAAAATTATTCGATCTTTAAAACTGTAGCTAAACTAAACTTTTAATATATTAAATTTATAGTTTAGAAACATAAATAACATGTAATGTACGTTACATGTTATAGGTATATGTTTTTGCGGGATTTTTTTTGTAAATAGTAAGATAATCGGTAAATGAAAAATAAGTTTTTGTGTTTTAATTTATATTACTTTATACACAAGTGTCTTACAAACTCAGATAAAAACGCACTGAGCTATGAGGAAAAGGAAAATTCGTAATGTGTAGTGGATTAAGTCATATTGACTTTTGCAATACACATTTTCAAATATTTAAATTTACACATCTTGTTTGACTGCCTCGTTGGTCAAGTGAATGCAATCGCAACTGCCCATCGAACGGTCGTGGGTTCTAATCCAGGGTCGGGTACTATTGGACATTTATAATTAGAATTTCTGATTAAAATTATTAAGTAGTACCTAGTGCTCAGAGTCTGGATTTGTGCCCGGTGCACTACAATACGCTCACCACCTTTTCCATGATGGGACGTAAACATTACTGGTGAAACACCGGAGTGTACTACACACGTCTGCCTACCTCCAAGGAGAGTACAGGCGTGATGTTGCGGTTACATTTCTTACTTGTTTTAATATAAATTTATCGATGGTAGCGGTCTTTAGATGACCTCAATTTAACTGGAATTATGAAATCTAAAAGTGAAACGACTATTCTTACAAAGGTTATCGTCATATTATATAAACGCTTCACGATTTGTGTGGCCCTCCCACCACAGTCAAAATCAAGCATAATTATTCTTAATGGTCGTTACACATAGAACCTAAAATATTTGGTAATCTAATATGTAAAAATCTAGTACGTATATGAAATATGTAACCGATCCTAATGAATTGTTTATTGAATTTTTTTTTCAATATTTTTTTTTAAATTTTTTAAAGATTTGACATGAAATATACTTCTAACCCTAAATTTTCACTCTTCCACCATTAGGGCCCATTTAATTTTTTCTCACTTCTGAGACACTTAATCCTTATCTTGAAAACAATTATTGCGATATTTTAATTTAATGTACGCTTACGAATATTTTAAGAAAATATGTTTTTTTAAGTAAACCACATGTCGAGTGATTTGTTTACATGACGTGGGTCCGTGGTTCCTCGTTCCATCCTTTGTATGTTCCTCTATACATTGTTGACATGATAAGCAACGCAGACGAAGTAGCTGGTTTCGGCTAGTCTATTTACAGGAAAACATATGATCATATATAATAATGTTTCTTTTTATATAGTCACGCATATATGTGTGAACTACAACACGGAACTAGAAAATATATCATCATCTTACGAGGTCAAAATATGTAAACATATATAGCAAGATATATCTCAGTATAGCAAGGTATTGTTACGCAAATAATGTCCGCGAAGATTTATATCATACTCGTAGCATCAGTGGTAAGTTGCTATTATATAATATTATAGCACAAAATATTACGGTTCGTTCTAAGATTAGTTTAAAATACCTAAAATATTTGTCACAGATGTAACTGTTACTAAGTGTACTGTCAACGATTCTGCGGTTAACGGAACCAAACAATTTTGTATAATTATGATTCGCTTCGTAAGATTCGTTGCCTTGAAACTTGTTGTTAGGTTACGCAAGAGAAAACATTTTGTTTTACAATTACTATTTACAAGATTACAAGTACGTAACTGGTGATTCGTTTTACTATACTTCTACTCAAAACAGGCGTGGTGTATATATTATGTTATTGCAAGGAGATTTGGACATTTTAAATTACTCAAAAGCTAAAACATTTCAGTATTCCAATGTATGCACACTATTACATGTGTTAATATGTGCATAGAGTTTATATTATGTGAATGGAATTAGTTATTAGTAAAATTTATCAAGATAATCTTCATCAGCCTCTGTCCACAGCTGGACATAAACCTCCGCTGAGAAGTTACTGGCCACTATATCCTTACGCTTTGCATATGGGTTGGTGTTCCAGGGAGAAACATTTTCACGATCGCAATAAAAATGAATGTTATCTATTTTAAACAAAAATACGAATGTTTAGTTAAAAATTCCTAAAGTTTCAGTATATTTTATTTTGTTAAAACAAGTTGGAACATTAAATTTATCTTTCACAATGGTGCTCTTGTTTTCATATAGGATTCTTGTATCTTTATGATGTTATTATGTAGTGTTCTCAATACATTTTTCTGTAATGATTATTATGTAATCCGTTCCATAATTAGTTCCGTAATATAGCCAACAATGTGCTTATAACACTTAACATTTTAACATGATCGATTGTCAAATCAAGTAATCGGTCTCATTTCATGCTCGTTTTTACGATTTATAAGTTCTTGCTCTAAGTACATGACTGGCATGACCTTCCATTGTCTTATTTGTCTAAGATTTAGTTTCTTAATTGTTTAAGTCATCTCCTACATAGGAGATACTATACATACTACATATATATACTACATACTCTTTCATAGGAGATGACTTAAACAGTTAAGCTTAATGTTTGTAAGCGACATACATATGTCGCTTACAAATATTAATTGTTCGTGCCGATCGGAAAATTTAGTAGCCGCGTACAATATTAAGGTCCACTCATCTTTGCGACTGCTACGTGGGAATGCACAAGTTGTGTTGCAGAAACATTATTGCAGAAGTTGTGTTGCAGAAACATTATTGCAGAAGATCTATTGCAGAAGTTCTGTTGCAGAAGTTTTATTCCCGGAATGTTGTTAGTTTTGATATATACCTATATTTGATTGACTTATTGTTTTCAAAAAGAAGTGGAACATACATTTTGGTCGTATTTGGAGGAGGCCTATGTCCAGCAGTGATCGAGTGTAGCTTGAAATGAGGAAATTTTATAATATTCTCGTGAATACTTCTCGACTATCTGCCTGATAATAATTAATTATGTTGATTTTGTATTCACGATACCGACGGCGTCTGACCACCGAGGCAGACAATTGAGCCTGTTCAAATGACTTAAGTATTATATCATCAATGGAGAGGACATTTCATTTACTCAACTCATCGCTCAAAATTTAATCATTGTTGATTGTTGAATAATTAAGCAATTTATTTGTAGTCTGCTCTAGCGGACAGTAGATACAATTTGTATTTTATTGGTTTCATTCCATTTATTAATAGCAAACTTTGATTAATTGACATTTAATTTTAATCAGTATAAGAATATTATTATTTATCATCGTTATCACATTCCCTCATATCTTTTTATTGCTATCAAACATTGTAATACGAAATGTTTTTACCTTGCAGCAACCGTCGCAGTTCAGCCAGACCAGCCTTCACGTTTTCAGGAGTTTCGCGTAGTTCTCTCTCCGCTTTTTCTATGTATATTGGATCTATAACTGGTGTTCTCTCTACTTTAATTTTATGTCCACCCCACACAACAAATGGTGCGCCATCTATGTCGAATTGAACTTCCATTGTTTTTCCACTTTCTTCACACTGATTAATAACTTCTCCAAACTATGGAAACGCAAACGACGAATCGAGATATAATCAATTTGATTATATTGTTAATATATTCAGTATGTTTTGATTTGTGTACACAATTTATATTTTCATCGTCAGGAAAGGTTTCAAACAGCTTTAAAGCGAAGGTTTTTTATTGGACTCGTCATTGCATTTTTTTACGCATAAAGCAACTTGCCACAAGTTTTTTGTATCGCACGTCCACAAAAACACTGCTGATTGAAAACTAATACAACTATTTCAATACGAAATGAGAATTGAAAATTGTAAACAACAAAAATATATTTCACTAAGTGTATGCAGTAACACAAGTTAATGGTGTAGTAAGCTTTCTACTTAAGTAGAGCACGTGAAAGCTATCCACTTCGGCTGTGTACGAAACACTTTGGAGACGCAGTAGAAGCGCGCGCGCTCGCAAGTAGCCGGACGGACTGACCCGCGCCGACGCAGTTCCGTAATCTGCCACAATCACTACCACCTCTATGGCACGCGACTCCACGAACCGTTCACTAGAACCAACTTCTTAACCATATAAAGCTATCGCCTTCTGTATTTAGGAAGTGCGCGATAAAAGGCTCATATAATAAAATAATCTATCGAGTAAATAAAGTTCTAAAAGTCATGACTTATGATTAAAATACTATTAGGTGTTACACTCAGCTTAATCAATAATATTTTTCATAATAATACGTTGATAGTTAGGCGCGTTGAACTGTTATAATCAGAACAAATAAAAATGATTAAACATATGTTACAGACCTTGAACGTCGGTACCTCACGGAAAAAATCTAGATATTACGGCACAGCGTGTTTATTTAAATTATTATTCCATATTCAAATTATATTAACTTAACACCTTAAATGAAGTGCCGGAGTAGTATTACAAGCGACGGAACTTTCTAGAGGCGTAATAACTCCGAAACATAAAAGGGTAAATTATAAATGCAAATGAAAGCATAGATTGCAATAGGAAAGCAATAAATGAACGAGAGAGTTTACTTTTATATCTACCAATATCTATATCTCTGTACTTATTATGTGTATTTGACTAAAATTGGTTAGCCTTAACCTTCCTTAAACTTAAACTTCCTGGATGGGGTAAGCCGAGGACAGAGCGCGGTGGCGCTCTTTGGGGGAGGCCTATGTCCAGCAGTGGACTGAGATAGGCTGGTGATGTAATTTGAAACTTCATTTCACATCTAATCTAAGTATATTTTTCATATAGTAGTAAGATATTCGATTGGATTCGATTCATTTCAAATCTAAGTATATTTTTCATATAGTAGTAAGATATTCGAAAAAAATACATTTAAATGTCATATGGATACAAAATCATCATTATCATCAGCCTATTTCCGTCCACTGCTGGACACAGGCCTCTCCAATAGCACGCCACTGAGCTCGATCTTCAGCTCTTCGCATCCAACCGCTGCCCGCCACTTTGCATATATCGTCACTCCAGCTAGCCGGAGGGCATCCTACGCTACTTTTGCTGAGGCATGGTATCCACTTTTATTTTTGAAGATACCCATTTTTAAAGACATAACGTTGTTTGAAGTAAGTTCGTTCCACAGCTTGCATGTGTGCATGTTTTAAAATTAGTTTCTATGGATACAGAGATATAGTGACTACTACTGTAAGCGTGATGGTATTTTTGCTTCACTGTTTTATCCGGTTTCCAACGGCACCACCGTGACGATTGTACCATTTCTAACTGTTCATCAGAACGCTTATAAGGTAAGAACATAATGAGTCAATGTGCGTTGTTATTGTCTTACATTTTAGCAAACCTAACGAAAATAGAATAAACACAATTATCGCCAAAATAAGAATCGCAACGCCTACTCGAACGAGTTCAAGGTAAACGCAGTTCTGTAAAAAGTTCAATGACACGTTTAATGGGTTATATTTAAAGTGTTGTCAATAACTCTAGACACAGTATTTAAATAAATAATAAAAATTAAAAAACATAGGAACGAAATATTTCAATACTTGGCATTAATATGTCACAGATTTTCCACTTCGTGGAAGTCGATGTACTGCAGCTATAATATTATAATAGTTTAAAATTGCTTATATGACTTAAACATCCCAGTATTCATTTGTTTTATTTGCTGCCAGTCCCTTGGCTATTTTGTTTCCAAGATCAATGTGAACAAGTTTGAAGAATTTGACCGCACGGTCTTTGAGAAAATCTGTAACAGGACCCAAACTGTAAAGTATGTTCTCTACCAATCTGCTTCGCTCTTCGGGGGTCATTTCATTTGAGTACAAATCGGAAGCCTGTTCAAAGTTGTTGGGATCATCTTGGTAGATTTCTAGAAGAGACGGTCGATTCTTGTCAATGTACGCAACAGGACCGTTGAAAGAATTCGGGTAGTAGTTTGGTATATCTCTACCATTATCTTTAACTGGTGCTACACCATCTCTATTGTAAGCGAGAACTTGATTATGAATAGGGCAGTTGACTGGTATTCTGTTGAAGTTTGCTCCAAGGCGGTAATACTGAGCATCTCTGTAGGCTAACCGGCGTGCTTCGAAGACCTTATCCGGGCCTCCTAATATACCCGGCACGAGGTTAGCAGGATTGAAAGCCAGCTGTTCGATCTCAGCGAAATAGTTTACGGGATTTTTATTCAAAACGAATCGTCCGACAGGGTGCAGCGGATAGCGATCGAGCGGCAAGACCCTCGTTACATCGAAGACGTCGAACCCAGCTTGTGTTACGTCTTCCAATGATAAAATTTGTATGCTCACTCGCCAGCTAGGGAACTCACCGTTACCTATTGATCTGTAAAGATCTCTAGTAGCGTAATCTGGATCGACTGCTGCGATCTTACGAGCTTCAGATGATCTCAAATTTTTAATACCAGCGTCTGGGTAAAAGTGGAATCTGACGAAACTCTTCTCGCCATGCGCGTTGACCACTTCGAATGTATGTATACCGAAACCAGGCATGTGACGGTAGCCATCCGGAATTCCTCTGTCTCCGAAAACCAGTAGGAACATGTGAAGGCTTTCAGGTTGCAATGTCAAGAAATCCCACAACATGTTTCCATCTATCAAGTTAGTTGCCGGGTTCCGTTTCTGAGCTCTTACAAAGGTTGTGAAAAGCAACGGATCCTTATAAACGTACATTGGGGTGTTGAAACCTACGATATCGAAGTTTCCGTCTTCTGTGTAGAATTTAAGTGCGAATCCCCTCGCATCCCTTGAAGTGTCTATACCACCTCTTTCAACCACTACAGGGGAAAACCTAGCGGCGATCGGAGTCTTCTTTCCTACTCCGCTGAATAGTTTAGCTTTGCAAATATGTGATATATCGTGTGTAGTCTCGAAATACCCAAAAGCGCCGCCAGCCTTTGCGTGCACCAATCGTTCTGGGATCCTCTCACGGACGAGATGAGTAAGGGAGTCCATAAAATACTCGTTGAAGATTAAATTTGAATTTAATGTTATTCTCGCATCTCTGTACTCGATGGGTGCACCCGCGCTAGTAGTCATCACGCCAATGGGACCCTGGAAACATATTAATTTTAACACAATTTGCACTGCTTCGAATTTCTGATTCGTTACGCTCTCAATTTCTCATCACAATTCAAGCGCTCAAATCTTTTATTACAATAACATGTTTGTATTTGTGCATTAAACATTATAATATATCGTCAGTTGAGAATGGCAACATCCACTTCCGAAATTTTATTTAAAGGATTACGTTGGTAGAATCTCGTTATATACCTACATATTATTGATAATAAGTTGAATAAACATGTGAAAGTAACAAATTGATATTGAAGATACATTATAAAAATAGTTAACTATATAATATGAAAGCAAAATAAAATAAAAGAGGTAGGCTACGTAAAAAATAAAGTACATCGTTGGTCAATGTAATAATAATTATACCTTTTATATTAAAAGTTGAATAACTTTTGTAAACTGCTAATGATGACATGAGAACTAATTAAATGATCTATTTATATGTTTATATATGTACTGTTATTACCACTTCGTCTGTGTATCTGTGCATTATCAATCTTGCTTATACCAATGCAGTTGCATGCAAACTGCAGTTACGGAAAACTACAAAATCGTTGAACATTGCATTTAAACTATCGGCGTGCGTATAAAATTAATTATATATTTTAATGACGAAAATTGCTACGCCAAGGTTATTTAATACTCTATAACTTTCCAAATATCACAGTTCTTTAAGGTCGGACCTTGGTGCTTGATGCTTTGACGAATAATTGATTTTTGAAACGCAAGTGTCATGAATACGTCTATTGCTGATATTGAAATATAAATACATAGTAAATCGTTATTTGACAAATACTATGGGGCATATACACAACAGACAATTTTAACGTTTAAGCCAAGCTAAACAAGTTAAGATCAGGAATATACATAATAATAATTACGTTTTACGTATCCAGTGTAATCATAATAAATTAACAAATACACAATTACACAATTAAGTATTATTTTTCTTATGTAGTAGAGTTTTCATCACTCTAATGACTACTTCGTTTATTGTTAGATGTTTACTATTACCAAATTATTTTTTATGCCTTCAATATTTTGTTTCGTCCTCTGTACATCTAATTTATTGTTAATATCATGAATAGCGTAGATTTAATTGCCATTATCGGCTAGTTATTAATGTAATTATTATCATCTTTGAAGTAAATATATTTCAATTCAATAATATAAACCAAAATTATTTAATAGTAAAACTTTTACATGTATATATATATATAGTTTATAACTATATTTAAATTAACTTACAATAATTGTTAAATGATATTTTTTTATTACAAGTTGCTTTTTAATAGTCCCATAATGCAAAAGTCAGTTGTTTGAATATTGTCATCATAAACTCCAGAATAATCCTTCTTGTCTGTTTATATTTTTTAATGATAAACTCACTGAACTTATTTTGTTGAAACTTGCCTATAGAGGTAGTTAGGATCCGAGGAATAAATACACGCAACTCCTTTGTTTAAAGTTTAAACGTTTCCTTAAAATCGATCCAAATTGTTTTATAATTTCGGAATAGAATACAACAATGCAGAGTTGATTTATAATTAGAAAATAATATGTTATAGAAGTAATTTCTATATCATCTGAAGTGAAAATTGAAAGTGAGTACACGAATTATTGTGTGTAGATTATTTTGTACGAATTACAAAGCGGTGCGGTATCTATTACGTTATGAGGGAATGTATGTCAAATCTTATAATAATATTAATATTTAAGATCGTATTTCGTTGCTTACAACGTTGAACTGGTGACGTTTTGATATTGACATGTACAATATACATCAATAAATAAGTAATAAATATAATGTTGTTAAAATAAATAAACAAGGAACAAAAAAAAACTGAAGTATTTCTCACCGTAGTTTTCTGTTTAAAATCTACGATTTGATTCGCAGCCGGGTCATCCTGCTGTTTTCCAGCAACCGCAGCAAATATCACTACAAGTAGCACTTTAAACATTTTCACTTATTAACTATTACATGTACTGTTTTCAATATTATCTTTAATATAACGCGACGGCCTGGTTGTTTGTTCGGAAACAAATTTTATAATGATCTAAACACCGAGACCTTATTTCCGAACGATTCTAAATGAAGGCACTAGCGCTACTGCGCGCAATGAAACGTAAAATTAGAAAAAATATTCACCACAAGCACAGAGCGTTGTGCTAATAATAATGAATTAATTGAATGTGACCCAAATAAATTGAGACATTGAAAAAAGCAATAATTGAACAAATATGTTCTAGTTGTTTGACCAACTTTGGGATAGTGTGATCATGTGATTCATAGATAAGAAATTAATTATTTTAAACGTTTCTTTTAAAATATACTTAATTCTTACTTAATTTATATTAAAAAAAACTTAACATCACGCCTGTCATCCCCGAAGAGGGATTATAATAATATGTATTAAATGTTCAATTATTGTTATACTTGATATTGGCTTAACTTCTTTGCATCTATCAACTGTCAAAGTATATGAAAATGAAATAATTATATAATAAAGAAATATAAAAGCTTTCAGGTCCTTGTAGCTACGCTCTACCTGCTCTAGTACAGGGTGTTAACAATCGCTGTTCTATTGTAAACGGCTAAATTTATATAAAGCGATGAATATTTTAAAGTTTACTCGCCTCTAGTGAGACACATCTGATTTCGCAAAGCGATTACTTAATCTGTACAAAATAAAAACTTGATCAAATTGTGTTCTGGGACATTGGTCTTTACAGTGTATATGCATTTGTCTGTCAGTCTGTCACAACCGCTCGCGAAACTTGTTGCATATTCGAGAAAGGAAACTAACGATTTCGTTTTCGAACGACATTCGCCACCATAAAGTCACGAAACTTATCATCATGTCACCGCTATATGTCACATGTTTTATTGTTTTAGGCTTTTTCAGATGTTATTTTATATATTTGTAGGTTAGGTTAATCAATAGTTTTTCACATACAATATGGCCACAGTTAAATTGATTAAGATTGTTATGTATACATTTATTTAAATGATTTATACCATTGACAATTAGAATGGCACCCTAAACATGTACGACATAGAGACACGGTGACTGTCTCTTAGGCTTAGTTCACATATATTTAATATATACAACAGGTTGTTATAAATAGAATGTATCTTTATAGTTATTTTATTTGAATATATCTTTCTAACTGTTCTTTTTCATTCTATTTTATCTGCATATTGTTTTAATTGTCTGCACGAATTTCGCACTCAGCCAATAATGGTTGGATGTAAGAGAATGTCAGTGGGTTTTAAATCGTCCCAATTTAAAATTTAATAAAAATACTTGCGTATATATGCATTTTATTTTGCAATTTATCTATACTTATAATAAATCTGTAGAGAGATCAATTGTGTACATGAAATATATTTTCAAAACAACTATCAGGGGG
>DWTO01004195.1:0-11779 GCA_018244755.1 Jemadia pseudognetus
GAAGTGTTTGTGAATGTTGGGGGTGTTTTGGTGTTGGTGGGGCTCGCTCCATCTATGTGTGGGTGGGTGGGTTTTACTACACTCGTCTGCCTACTTCTTCAGTAATTACAGGCGTGATGATTTCATAATTCCCAAGTCAATGTCATTTATCACTTTATTATATTTGTAACTACATACATACTATAATTACAACCTAAACGATTTTGTAATTTTGTGTAACTGTCTTTATACACATGTACAATAAACAATAGTAGGGTGTAGAGATCTAAAGTGTAGTCGTGTAACGTCCCCGCAGGATAAGGAGGTGGCGTCGCTGATCGAGAACCTGTACTCCAAGCTGAAGCTGGTGCTGGTGCGTAAGGACGAGCAGAAGTCGGCGGCGCTGCGCGCGCACCTCGGCCGCATCGACGCGCTGCTCGAGCGCAGGGGCACCAGGTACATTTGGTGTTTGAAAAAAAAGTTATGGGTAAGCTAGGGCTTCCACCAATGGAGAAAGTCAGGGGAAGGTTCATTATGAGCGGGGTAAGTGAGGGAGAAATTGTGGCTAGTGGTGGAAGTAAGTGGGAGTTCTTTAGAACAGAGGATGGTTGGATTAGTACTTCACTCCCACACAAACCTATTGATTTCCAAGTTAGGGTTCTTGAATTCTGCTTATGCTTGGATCGTACTTAGTCTCCCCCACAACCCCTTGGAAGCCTTATTTGTAGCAGAGGCATTATGCCCATTGGAATAAGTTATCAAACCGTCCCAAAGGTTTCGAGGAAATTATTATAAATTGTTAGCATTATTCGAGAATGATCAACGAACACTTCATATATGATGTCAACTACTCATGCCTACTCAATACACATACACAGTTTTTAGTAGTGGAAGCGTACTACACTCCTCTGCCCTTACTTCTTTGGTGTTTAAAGGCGTGATGATGCACATTGATCACACACCATGCAAACCGTAGACCAAAATCAAGAACGAATGAAACCTCCGACCTTCCGCTGCTCCCCAGGTTCCTAACGGGCGACACGATGTGCTGCTTCGACTGCGAGCTGATGCCGCGCCTGCAGCACATCCGCGTCGCCGGCAAGTACTTCGTGGACTTCGAGATACCGGTATGTTCAACATCAGTACAATTTAGAACCTCATAAAGCTCAGTCAGATCATCAGTCCTTAACTTTGTATTTATTAGATTAGGCCTCATAGGATGGCTGCTATGTTGATCGTGTCGGTTGCATTCGCGACTGCCGAATGAAAGCTCCTGAGTTCAAATCCCGGGTCGAGCACTATTCGATTTTTCTAACTTATATTTTCTATTAGTGGCTCGGATTCTGGATATGTGCCCAGTGTATGGAAATACGCTCACCACTTATTCCGTACTGGGACTACACTCCTCTGCGTACCTCGGGAATTACGGACGTAATGTCATGTTTATAAGCGTGTAGGAACATTCAAATGCCGCCATCTTGGAAATGATAGTGTATTTATTGATAATGTTCCCGGCTGCACCCCAGGCGAGCTTCCGCGCGCTCTGGCGCTACATGTACCACATGTACCAGCTGGACGCCTTCACGCAGAGCTGCCCGGCCGACCAGGACATCATCAACCACTACAAGCTGCAGCAGGTCACACCACACTTTACATTGTCTATTCTCCCATTTTGTCTATACCCCACTTGATATATATTTTTTAAAATTATAAAGGATGTGTATAATACAACTTGCCGTATTTTGTTTTTTTGTCCGACGGAGCTATTGATATTTTAATTCGTTATATTTTATTAATTGAAGCATAATGTATAGCAGTTGTTGTGGTAATGAGGGATCAAGCCAAGTTTTTTTAATTGTTATTTTATAGTTGAATCGTCGATTCAAATTTTTTATCAAGCAAATATAGATTTACTGATCTCCGAGTTTCTGAGTAGTTGAAATAAATTTGGATACTTCATTGTAAGTGTTCTTTTATAACTTACTGTTGAAACTTTGATAATTACGTAATACGGCACGTTTTGTTATACGATAAGAAAATATAAGAACTAATTAATATTTTATATTTCCAATTATAAAAGTATTACTTATTAAAACGTATTATGATTTGATTTTTATTGGACTATTTATTGTTGTTTATTTATGTACCTATTCAGTGAATTTCGATTAACATATTGTAATATGAGGGTTTCTTCTACTATAATACATGTACCTTAGATCAAATTTATCAGCGGAGGAAGATACGTTATGTCCTTGCTACGTCTTTTCGGTAACTGCGTATCTGTACATATTTTTTAAATTTGAATATTTCTATTCTAAGGAAGATAGTGTTTAAAATCCTGATTAGTTGTTTTGAATTTGGAACTTTTTATTTCCAAGCTAGTTTGTGTTCCAATTTTATGGATGAATTTGAATAATTAAAAACAAGTTAACAGGTTTATAATTGAAATAGTTATATCACGTTGTTTAAAACGTTACAATTGGTAATGATTAGTTTACTTAAAGCTAACATCTCCAATCGTACTTGTCGTGGATAGCTACCAATATTTAAGAACAGATGGCAGCACTGTCGCTCAGATGGCAGCACCATCACTTTGATAGAATACGGCGAATAATAAGTAATGTACATAAATTTAGAAAATACTTGGAATCGAATAAATAAATCGCGCTAATTTCCTCGACGAATCTTCCTCCGTTTGGTTCGACATAAGACCACGTATAATATTAATTTCCATATTTTCTTGGTGCAATATTATCAAGAGCGAAATGTGACTCCTCCTTAACACCTACGACTAAAGTCAGTCAGCGGTTACCGATGATAGGGGGGAGGGGTGGTGGGGGGCGCCTACGCCCCCGGCCGAGTAGGCTGGTAGCTACATGTGTGACCTTCTACCGCAGTTGTCGACAAAAGGTTTGATGTTGTCGCCGTCGCCGCGGCCGCGCGCCGCCGCCCCCGCGCCGGTACGTGTGCGTGTGCCGAGTGCCGTCGCGCCACCTCGCCCCGCCCTCACTCAGCCCACCCTCCATCCACGCCCATGACCCTCATATATTGTATATTCCACAATCTGTACATATCTCTCCTTTTGTCATTTGATTGTTTTTTTTGTTATTGAACACCACCGTCATCGCCGTCACTCTGCCGTTAAAACGGTCGTGAATTATTATAAAATATATCTGAATTACCAAATTATGTAATGTCACGGATTGCATTTGGTCCGTGACCACCCCAAAACAGAGTCACCGTAAATAATACTAGTAGATTTGAGGAGGCGTATGTTTGATTTTTGTATCATTGGAATATATTAATAATTCTATCGATGTTACCATTACAATATTTGCTCCTATTTAAAACACAACACAGCCCATTGGACATTCACGAGGACATACGCTTTGGAATAATAATGTTGGCGTAACTCATTTTAGGCTACCATTGCAGCTGATTCGTTGTTCGCATTATTACTCATCTCACTCTATGCATAGACAACTCTCTTGTCATGTGGAAACTTTCTGTGGTGTCGTTGTTTTATTGAGTTTTTCATTAGATTTCATGCATAAAACTAACTTTTTGTCTATGATACTGATAGTTCCATGATTTTTTGCCTAAATTGTTATAATGCTAATTGTAGCATTATTTTGCAAATATAATTGTATATCAGCCTAATAACAGCCTAAAATATTGTCAGTAGAAAATTAATTTTATTTTCTAATTAAAGACTCAATTGTTATTTTTTATAGCTTATTCATCAAAATATGCATTGTGTGTGATAATGTCGATTTTATGTGGGTTGTGGTTCTTTATAAAATTGTAAATGTTTAACTTAACTAATGAAGCTTCTACTTAACTCTTGTGACACAACCACTTGTCCAGTAGCGGATGATGTCCATAAAATATAACAAAATCATTGAATAAACAAGTACATTTCCAATTAAAAATCAATGTTGAACCTATTGTATCTAAGAGGTTTTATTCTTACTTATCTGTGACTCACATTTATATGAAGAAACCAAATTTGTATATAATTAGCATGAAAATAGTCATAATATTTTCCTAACCTTCCATATATTCTAATTATATTGAAATTATATGAATTCGTTTGTATGTATACAAGAAAGCGGTTGTGGTCACACCAAAACACAAATGCAACAATAGACAATAAAAAATAAATTTAATTTCCAGGCGCTGAAAATGAAGAAACACGAGGAACTGGAAACACCGACGTTCACAACGTCAATCCCCGTCGACGTGAGCGATTCAAACAACGCTGAATAATACCACTGACACAATGTCGAGCGAAACCGAGCCTTGGTACGATAGGCATTAAGCTGATTATCGACTACTCGTGAGAATGCCCCTTAACAATAAACCCGCCTATGTTTCACTACTTATGTACCAAGGATCTTTTTTTAGGTCCTGCTCTGTTTTTATGTTCAATCTTCGCTTTCTTGCGTAGCGGCGAAAGTATTATAAAAATACTTTTGGATAAATTTAAACGATTCCCAGATTGCGAGTTATTAGTTTTAGTACAGTGAATACAGTTGAAATCTTTAAGATTAAAGTATGATTCGGTGCAATCGAAATTTTTCTTTGCGTAAAACGTGTTACTTTTACTGTACGTAGTCTGTGGTGGTAAAGCTGCCATGGTTTTGGACTAATGGCAACACTTTGCTTCTAACAGTTTGACAGGACGATATGACTTTTGCTTTTCTTTTTTTAGAGTAGAATGTGGCCATTATTTGTTATGTTTGAGAATTAATTTATCAGAATGACAGATAATTGTTTTTGAGGCAGAGGTGCGGAAGAAAAAATATTCCTGACACAAACACTTTTACAAATAATGAAGAACTGAATGTACCTTTCTCAGTGGATTTCTACAATATATAAAATATCGTTAGTTAGTAAGTTCATTGTTCAAACACAACGAATAGGTGATCAAAAAAGTTTTTGTATTATATTCACAATAGTGTAGATGTAGGATCGGTATACTTACAGTATTTGATTTACTTTTTACTTGAACTGTCTTTTACTTAGATTTTAAGTTAGATATTTCACCGCCATTTTGATTTAAATGCCTCTGCCTTATGTGGTTTGGAAATTACAATTTTTGTATTTAATCTTTGTCTTTATATAAAATCTGTTTGATGAGCGCTCTTGCCTGCCTCGAAGTTACCTTTTTTGAAGGTAGTAGTTTTTCATAAGTATGTGTACTTATTATAAGTGATTTGAACTTATTGTTTTTTTTTGTAATATCATTAAGCTCCGTTATACTGAAGCTCGCTTGATAAATTTTACATTGGAATTACTTTTAATTTTGACATAATATAAAATGACCACACACCAGATTATTTTACTTATCAACATAAATCAGAATTGGAAAGAAAACAGGATATGCTGTGCAGAGATTACACTTAGCATAGTGCCACAACTTTTTTATTTTTTTGGGCAACTGATATTCAGTTGAACATTTCCAATTATTGAGTGATTACTTTATAGTATGTAGTAATTTTCCTGTAATGGTGATGTTTCATTACAAATGTGGTGGCTCAGTGGTTGTGGGGTCAGATCATAAACTGTATATTTTTTTTATGGAATTTATCATAAAATTCATACATTTTTAGCCCGTTAATGGAAAATGGAATAGGACCAAACAATAATAAATTTATGATTATTATTTTAGAGTTATATATGGTTTATAGCTGACCCCTAATGATACATAGACAATAGAACAGGGCAAGTGACTGACAGCATGTGAATTGGACGATGTATAAACCTAAATAATAATCCTAGATTGTAATGTAAATGTTAAGGAATAAACCTGGATAAAATATTATTATTTTTTCTTATGTGTTTTATTTTGGTTTCCTTTTTCTTTTTTTTTAATTTCTCTTAAACTTCCTTTTTTATTGTGTTTTATTAATTTTCGTAATTTAACATTATTTGGAATATTATAGCTTTGTGCCTTGCTTGTTAATTAATTTTAACTATTATAATGGTGCCTAATATAATCCTTGTAAAAATGAAAATATGTAACCAAATGCTTCAAGTATTCTGCTCACTTATAGGCTAAGCTGCAAGCAGACCAATTCTATATATGAAACCTGTTCTTCGGTAACTATACTTGTGAACTGTTAGGAAATTAAATCACTCTCAAGCCAGGCCATCAACAACTTCGTATGTCACCAGCGTTATTGTGGTGATAAAGGGGTCTTTTTATGTAGTCTCGGAGATCTGTTAGATATGATTAACGATTACCACAGTTAGGTCATTGCTACTGCCACTCACACTTTGCCAGGTCAATAGACAGTGTAGTTATAAAATTATTAACTAGTGTGATTTTCAAATAGAAACTTATCACCATTCCTACAGTTTGTCACTACTGAAATTCGTGATTGCTGATTAGGATGTCTTGGGTTTGAATCCTGGGATACCTATTGATTTTTCTAACTTAGAAGCTCTAGTATTTCTAGTAGTGGCTCAGAGTCTGTGGTATCAGGCTCACAACATATTCCATATTGGGATGTAAACTTAACTGGTAAAATGAAGATCACTCCCTTCATTCTTGTGCCAACATGTTTGGAGATTATAAGGGTTATGGTACGTTTAGAATCACTAGTAGCGGCTTTGAGTCTAGATTTATGCCTGTTGTGTAGGTTATGGCTCATGTCTCATTCCATTGGAGGATATAAATGTGACTGATGAAATATGGGAGTCTACTACCCTCCTGTGCCTACCTTTTCGGGAATGAAAGGTGAATCTGCTGAGAATTGTGAATCTGCTAGTTTTGGTTTGTCATTCAAGACAAACCTGTCAAAGCTAAAACCAACTGTTTATGAAAATTAAATAAAATATCCACCATTATACTTTTTGAAATTAAATAAACAAAATCTTTTATAAAAATTAATGTTTTAAAAATTACTAACAAAATCGCCCCTGATAAAATAAATAGCATTGAAACAAAATTGAAAAATTGCATTAGGACATGTCACAGCACATATTATATACTTCAAAGACCACTGTAGTGTTGCCTGTATTTTGCCTGTTGTATAACATGGACCAAAAGCGCTAAAAACTTGAAATTATAGCCCAAGCCCTCCTACACTTATACATATAATTCTGTTGGTCAACTGTATTGCAGTACTGGCGATAAAACATTTAAAACTAAGTTCGGCTTACCGAGCCATATAAGGGCACATGCGAGGAGGAAGTAGTTTAAGGGTCGCCATCTTCGAAATCGACCAGGAGGACTATATATAGTGTTGCATATAAACTTTGCGTTATTTTTAATACTTTTTAAGTGTATAGAAACAAAAAAATACAAACCCAATTATTCAAGACGGAGTAGCTTTTGTACTTTTAATAAAACCATTTCAATAAATATGTTGTTTATTATTATTAATTTATCCTATTTACATCATTATAATATATTTTTGTATGGATTCACGAATGTTGTATTCGATGGTATATATGAATATAAAATCAGTTCACAAGTCATGTTATATTTCATTGTAAGGATCAAGAATAATTCTTTTCTTCATCCATTCATTTGTATAAACATCCTTTGGTAACAAGGAAGTCAGGAATATGTGAGTTATGTATGCTGTTACTCCCCAGATTTTATATTCATCAGCCACAAACACTGGTAATATATATCCATTTTTAAATTGAGTGTAGAAATGATTCTTAGTATCACATAGAATGTCTAGCGGGACTGTAAAAACCTCCATAACTTCGTTAGCATTAATGGACATGTCCTCTTCTCTTAAATCAGCTACACAACCTATTATTGGTGTTATCATGTATTTAAAATCTCGACCTGGCACGCTGGGACCTTGGCCCCAAACGTCGATCCTCGACGATGACAGCCCTATTTCTTCCTCAGCTTCTCGTAGGGCCGCCTGTAACGGTGATTCGTTTTTGTCAGCTTTTCCACCTGGAAAGGCAATCTGGCCTCGACCAGTTCTTAAGTTAGATGATCTCACTGTGTATAATAAACAGGGCACGTCGTTTACGCGACACATGGGTACCAGGACCGCTGCTGCTTGCGCCGTTCCCACCTTCGGATTGTTCACCATCTTTGGCATCCGAATATTTTTCAAGTTCGTCATACATCGCTCTCGGCTAGCGAGCGAAAATAAACTTTGTAAACCGTTTCTTGCGCTACCCATTATAAAATCTCACTTATTAATTTAAATAAAAAAGGTAAAATTACTGTATCACACTAATAAACTACATAGTTTAATTGGTATGTAAAATTATTCAATTAATTTTAACAGTGAACTGTCATATGCCATGTTAAGGAAAAAATGAGGATTTATTTGACCATAATTTCAAATTGACGATTTGCACTTTGGACCTGGCTGGCTTAATGAGATAGAATAGATATTGTATTTTTATGGAGCACATGACATTTAATTAAACACAACAAATACTTCATCAACAGGTAAGTGCTGAAACGTTCGAAAACTAAGTTATGACAAGATTCATAAGTACTAATTATTAATTCATTCGATAATGACTCTTTAGCACGTATTCTAAAAAGACCAATTTAACAACTACGAGTATAAATGAAAATTATATTATAATAAAATATTATGCCTTTAAAAAAAGTACATTATTTTCCGCCAAGGACTTTAAATACCGTTACAGGCTAACTACTGCACAGTAGTGCACAGCTGTTTTACAATGTTAATTGTCAGTACTGTCTTTAGTGACATCTCACGTCATAAAAAATATAAAAACATGACGAAATGGTTTTTGAAATGCGACCTTTAAACTTTAAACCAAAAATTGTTAATTTCTGAATGGACAAATTCGACGTCTTAAATAATGTCACTGTCACCCCAAGTATTATTGTCTAAAGCGTTTCGCGAGAAATGTATTGCGAATTTCAAGGCGTTACCAAATCTAGCTTCATCGTCCTCAAATAATGATAATCAATATGCGTCTGTGTTGATTCCTATGTGCGTTCGGGATGGCGAAGTTCATATTTTGTACACGCTTCGTTCATCAAATTTAAAAAATCACAGTGGTCAAGTGTCATTTCCAGGCGGGAAGGCGGACCGCAATGAGAGCATCATTGACACAGCTCTCCGCGAAACCGAAGAGGAGATTGGATTGCCAAGAGAATCAGTGGATGTTTGGAGTGTGTTTACAAGTTTTTACGGTTTAAACAAGGATTTGTTAATAACACCTGTTATTGGAGTAATTAGAAATTTTAATTATAATTTATAAATTTTAATTAAAATTATAATTTAGTGCCTAATCGAGACGAAGTGGAAGAAATCTTTACAGTACCTATTAAAACTCTATGCAATACTGATAGTCATGCTCATTGCATGTACCAGAAGAATCCTTTGCCTATATTCTTGTATGAGAAGCATAAGATATGGGGCATTACTGGGTTTATTACCCATATGTTTCTTTTAAATTTGCTACCATGTGAACTGTACACATTTAACTTCGATGGGCCTAGATATGAAATTGAGAATTTAAGACAATCCAAGTTGTGATTAGAAAATAAATGATTAATCATTATTTGTGATTAATGTTATATAAAATAATGAAATTGTTGCATAGCCTTTGGTGACATAATGGATGGTACTAGAATTAAGTTATTCCTGTTGCTAGAGGTTAAGTGTGGGTAGGCAACCAGCTCAAAGCTAGTATAAACATTAATCAATAAATAAGCAAGTGGTTACTGCTGCTGTGAAGTTTTAAAGGCGATAGATTTACACAGTATCATTTTCTTTACATGTTTTACATATTATGTGCAGTAAAAACAAGTGTTCTCCATGAATTGTGTAAAAAATCCATTCAATATTAATTTTAAGTTATATAGTCTTAGTAATTAATATATGACAAATTACATAGTTAATTTCTAACTGCTTTGAGTACCTAGACTGCCTTGTTGGTCATGTTGGTTGCAAGTGTGACTGCTAATCATCAAGTCCTAGGTTTAAATCCTGGTCTGGGCACTATAGGATTTTTCTAACTTAGATTTACTTGTAGTGGATCAGAGCCTAGATTTGTGTCCAATGTTCCATAGTGGGTCATAAACCTAACTGGTGAAATATGGGAGTATACTGCACTCCTTTGCCTAACTCTTCGGGGATTATGGGTGCCATGTTACATTTATGTTTCATTTCTAACTATTTCAGTATATTATTAGCAGTATGTACTTAGTCATGTACAGTTGTGTGTATATGATATGCATACTAAATAACAAGTTTGGTGTATTGTTTACGAATTAACATGAATGGTGTTCAACAGGTATAAAGGTCTTAAAACTGATATGATGTGTAATGTTTTATTCTGTAAGCCTTTTACAATTTGAGTCACAATTAATATATAAAAATGTGTAAAATGAGCTTAATAATATATTGTCACAAATTTGCTATCAACAGTGTTTTGTTTGTAATGTGTCAGGTATTTTAAGACATTACCAAATATAGAATTCCTCATAAAATATTAAAAAAAATGTAGTGGCCCTGTGTCATTTTTGGGCGGGAAAAGATGAACGAAGACAAGGATTATTTTTAAACTAAGGCTATTTAAATGTCAATGGTTTGCAAAAGCCATTTGGTGGATTGCAGATTCTATATCAAATGAAAGTAATGTTGGTAAATACGAATTTATTAATAAAATGTATATTTACACATCTTAAAATTGTGAATGACATAAAATAAAAACATATTGAGGGACTATTAAACAATAAAACATATTAAGTGCTGTTTTAGTTACAAAATCTCGTGTTACATTTTACCTGTACCTTTTAGGGTGAGACTTTATCTACGTAATAATGTGATAACTATTAGAAACTCTTTAGGTCACTGAAAGAATATTAATATTAGGTTAAAAGGTGTCTCGTAAAAAATGTTTAGGGTTTATGCACAATGGGGCTTGAGGGAGGTAATTTTTTACAATCCACACGTTGTATTATCCTTTGACCATGTAGGATCATATGGTGAAGCTTGCATTCAAAAGTACATATGTTTCTGTACCTATTCATGTCCGACGCGCATACGGGCTCATATTGAAAAGTGCACTCACATTCGCTTTCAACCCAACTGTCCCATTCGTATTGCGGCGCGGGAGTTGCCAGTTTAAATAATATGGCTAATAAGAGAACTGAAAAAAAATCAGACGATTAATTATGGTCAATTTATAATAGTAGCTGCGACAATATTTAAAATTTATATGCATATTGAAATTCGGTATTTAAATAGAAAATATTATCCCATTTGCCTGGTGCTAAGACAATACCTTTTTATTTATTTCATGGTCCATTTTATAATGTTTGTTAAACAACGACAATGACCTATAATAAATTTTTTAAATATTAGTCACATGTTAAGAATATCTTGGGACATCTCCACACGTTGCCATCTGATTCCAAAGTAAGCATCAATAGAACTTGTGTTATTGTAACCAGACACCTGATACACGACATATATACATATGAATAAATATGTTCTTTTATAGATATCTACTTTTTACCCAGACAGAACAAATACCTATGCTCATCACTCAAATATTTGAAGGGTGGGTAATGAACCTACGATCCCCGGTTCAGCAGTGTGGTTCACTAACTATTGGACCAACGAGCCAGTCAATGCAGAAGAAGTATGTCCGATAATAATTAGGCCGGAGATCGCGATATAAAATAATCTTTTGTATAACTGCCTACCTCTTCGGAGATAACAGGCGTAATGATACGTGTTACGTTTTGTATAACTAAAACTGATATTATTGACGCTCGTATTACCAACGTATTTAAAAAAAAAAACAAGCTTCATATTTATAA
>DWTO01004196.1:0-11776 GCA_018244755.1 Jemadia pseudognetus
CACTCCCACGTTTCAGCAGTTACGATACGTCCCATTATGGAATAGGTGGTGAGCCTATTGCCATGCATCGGACACATATCCAGACTCCGAGCCACTACTAGAAAATATAAACTAGAAAAATTCTATAGTGCCCGACTCGGGAATCGAACCCAGGACCTCCTGATTGGCAGTCGCGCTTCCACCAACACGACCAACGAGGCAGTCAGGATGTCTAATAACATACACACATAATTGTACACAACAGTGTAAAAACACAGTGCAATAATACACGTGCGTAAAGTACATGGTTAAATTGCAACCTGAAAAGTCGTTTATTATTTGTACATATATTTAAACTTATTTTTGGCATAATTGAAACGTATTTAAAGCTGAGCTTTAATTTAAAAAATGATCAAGTTGAAAATTATATCACGTAACGTATAGGTCGGTTAATGTGATTGAGATCATATCTAATTTAAACAAACAAATGAAATCTTTTAATCTAAAGGATTACACAAAGCGGATTACTTTATTCCCCATTTTGTTTCATTTTATTCACGCTAGGATTTAATCGTTTATTTATGAATATATTATACATTTTCATGCATAATAATTACTATCAATATTTACGGTACCACTGCTTGGCTTGAGTCACTTACTTCAATTGCGAGAATTAATCCCAAGATTTGTCGCACGTTTTAAGGATCTTCGAACTGACCATTTTTATAATTTTTGGATATATAAATCAAATTCTGTGGAAGTCGAGGCACTCTCACGTGCAAACGTATCGGTATAGAATATAAGTAAACCTGTCATCTCTAAATAAGCAGCAAAGCTCACGTCTTCTGGGAACCATATTCTAATTATATGATGTTACTGGATTGCTGGATTGCCGGATTGCCTCCCCGAGCAGCGATTATGTCTGATCAGGTACGATGTATGGTATGAACGATGGCCGATCACTGATGATCAGCTATCCACTCGACAAAAAAGTAGATTGAATTGCTGTCGGATTATTTTTTAAATAAACATCATTATCAACCCTTTTGTATCCTCTCATAATAATAATGTTTAATGCCACGGTCTGCCATGCTGGCCAAGTGCATATTAAAAAACTACACACAATACACACACCTCAAAGAACGTTAGTTTTCTTTGCAAGTGTTAAGCTTACTCAATGGGACGGTAGACATTTCAATTCTTTTACATGGCGTTTAAGACTTGTTTAGGTATTTGTATAAAGTAACCTTTTTCAAAAAATCGATGCTCTGCTATTTGTTTATATGTAAGCCGTACGGAAAATCGGATTCAATTTGAAGAGGCATTCGAAGACAAGTCTATAATTTAGTATGTGTTTCAAGTATGTGTGTACAATAATATGTGTTTAGTAATATGTCATCCCGGTGGATAATCTGTTCGTAGTGTTCAATCGAACTCGGTTAAGGAGAATGCTAAGTGGCATGAGTATTACGATTACGAAGAGCTAACACCTGGTGCTGTGTCAACCGATCTGTGGCTTGCGGGAGATTATTGGGGACTGCGGTAAGGGGCACACGGGATAACGCAACTGAATATTGTACAATATGCGACCACCAATAATATGTAGTCTGTCGTGTGGCCGTGTGCAGGCAAATTGCAGCGTAGGTTAATTTAATATTCGTGTATATAATACATATTGTAGGAAATAAAATTTTTGTAGAAACGTTTAAGAAGGAGGTTTCACTGCTATTAATGTTTCCTTTGTATGTTTTGTGTGTCATGATAGTGACGTTGTTAGAATGTATTTCGAAATGGTGTGATTCTTCTTGTAAATTATTATAGATCGGGTCTGTTTTATAATTATGTAACAAGGCTTCGTATTTAAATACACTTTTAATATAACTTTTTCTTACTAAATATACCAATGTATTTGTTATTTATTTATCTTGGAAAAAAGCCTGGAAAATATTTATATACAGTCAGAAAGTACGTTTTATGGTTATAGCTACAATCCTAGTAACCAATTCTATTTCTGTAAAATGTATTATGGGGACAATGTACATTTTGAAGAAGAATGTAGGATTTTTTGTTGCTTTTCATGAGAAAAGAACTGTTTGCTCGCTAACAAATTTCTTTGGATTATATGGAGTTATTTACACATCTACTTTTTGAGTAACTGTTTAAAGTTGACGCAAGAGATTATATACACCAACGAGTTATTATATAGGTATAATCGAATATATTATTATATATAACTTAAAATTGAATCGAATTTCAATTACAAAGGAACTAGTCGTCATTTGTTTAACTAACTCCTAGTTAAATAACGATAACTACTTGTATATCCAATTGTTTACTGAAGGCATTGGGTCCGTGATGTAACGAATTTACCCTTTGGACTAGATAATGGCCCTGGACCGGAAGGGACGAATATCGTGAATTTGTATAAGATACAATGCATTGTTTGCTTTTCACACTGTATATTAGAATTTGTAATATTTATTAGAATTTATAATATACATATGTATATTGCGTTCAATCTAAGTTTACCCTTTAGTTCAGATTCACAGTAATTTCAAAATACAGAAGAAAATATAATGGAACATAGCTTTATCTTAATAGTATGTTACGCCAGTATCTTTACCTGATAGACAGAGATTACTAAATACCAAACACCTCAATTCTTACAGATCTAATGGTCTTTTTCTACGTGTGGTTTCATGGTTCTTTTAATATACGCAGCCGGTTTCTGACATTACTGCCTCCCCTGTCAGCCAGGATCGTAGAATGATGACAACATCGAGTTTAATACTACCTATCCTACCCTAAGAGGGTATAATATTGTTGTTATCAGATATATGTATAATATCTTGTAGGCTTTTACGACAATGTTCGAGGTTGTATTGTCACGTACAAGAGCTCCTGTTATTATACAGTTCGCAGTTTGCGTGTTCAAATTGTTTTAGTGGTCTTAGAGCTAAATACTTCGTACTGACTGGACTGCTCGGTGTTTTGAATTTAATTAAGCTGGGACTGAGACAAATATTTTTTATTTTGGTTTTGATTCAGTTGTTTTTTTCAGTTTTCTAGATACGCAATTGTTTTTCATTTGTTTACTTAATTAACTGCTCTGTCTACTGCGTAAGAATCTTTCTTTACTCTAGAATAAAATTGGGTCTATAAAACTATTGCGCTGTAGATTTGAATACGGTGAAGAGAGATATTAGAACAAAATACCTATGTAATGAAATAACATGAGCCTCAGTTTTAACGAAGTCCCTTTATTCCATTTTCTGGGATTCCATGTGTATAAAATCTTCTTTATTCCTTAACGGTGTGTATACAGTGATTTCGGATTATTATTTTTTTTTACTTAACGTAACATCACGCCTATATTTCCTAATGAGGTAGGCGGAGGAGTGTATTACGCTGCCAAGTTTCACCCGTCACGGTAACGTCCTAAAATGGAATAGGTGGTGAGCCTATTGCCATGCACCGGGTACAAACCCAGACTCCGACCCACTGCGACTACTAAAATTTTTCACTATAAATTGTAGTCAGCAATATCCAACAGTGCCCGACCCGGAATTTAAACCCAGGACCCCCCGATCAGTAATCGCTCTCGCAGCAACTCGACTAACGAGGCAGTCAATTGAAAATAATATTTATCTAAAAAAACCTATTTCAACTGACTCTACACTATATACTAGCGGAAGGTCAACATTATATTCAGATAATACTCATCCGTTTGATAAAAACATCCTGCGTTGCCAGTCGTACACAACACACATGTAATACGTGTGTCAACACACATATTACAACATGCTCATAGGTATATCAGTTATCCGAGGTCCTTTTCTGAATTTATACGTGTTTTGTGTGTTTTAAGGTATCTACAATTTTTTTTCGTATTAATTGTTAATACGCACTGGAAGAACTGTAGTATCGGAGGTGGAGATTTTCGCAGAGATCTAATATTTCTAAGGCTGTACGCTGCACATGCTTCTTGTCCCAAGCGTGACAATTCCTATCTGATCGCTGCACGCTACTATAGCAAAGAACTGCCTATCGTCAGCCAATACAAGATTGTGCTGCCACAGGTTAAAAATGAAAAGCCCTCTGGTGACGAGGGACTTACTGCAGAACTGTTGAAAGCAGGAGGAGCTCAAGTTCTGCTGAGGATACAGAGTATTACAAAGCCTTTGTACTAATGAATATTATTGTTATAAAAAGTACTTTAATATTGCGGTTATCAATGTTATCATTATATCAAAAATAATAGTTTGTTTTTTTTACCCTAAATAAAAGTAGTTTTCTGTCTTGTGTATAATTAAAAAATTATAGACATTCAAGTGTCTCATATGTTCCAGTGTCTCCGCGAGTGGCAGGTAAGTAACAGAGGATATAAATCAATCAATATCTTTAAAATCCAATCAATTATGTGAAGTGGGGGAACAGTAATGGCGTAATGGGAGCTGCCTGCTATATTTTTGAAAACGTAATACCGGACTTTGTATTTAAACGTGTTAATTTTATATCGTTAACTTAACAAAAATTATATCTATCAAATAATATAATATAAAAAATATAATACAATAAATATAATACCACATTATTGTATATTCTAACATAAAATCATGATTTCTACTACTATTACGTTATATCATCATCAATCATGTTATATCATCATAAAATCATGATTTCTACTACTATTACGTATTACTATTACGTTTCATCTGTCACGTTACATCTTCCATGGTGAGAAAATTGCAAATGAAAAAAAAAAATATTTTGCTCGACCCGAGGATGGAACGCACGGTCTCCTGCTAAGAATATACACTTACAGTCACTACACAAACGAGGCAGCCAATAACTTTCTTTCCAACAAATAAAAATATACATTTCCTTATGAGAATATAGTGTGTGGATAAACAGAAATTTATAACTAGATATATGGAGTTCCAATATGTACGTATCCGTTTCTGTCGGGAGCGATCAGGTTGATTGTGTGTATGACAGTTGTGAACGGCCCTGAATGCGCGTCATGAGCACACAGAGGACGCTGGGGTGGACTGAGGTTGGCTATAAATAGGTTATTTAAATGAAGATAAAAATATACGAAACGATGTACTCTTGAATATTACATCTACGTGGTTAACATTATAACGGTTAATTATCGAAGCTGGATAGATTAATAATCCGTTGGTAATTTTTTTTTAATAATTCAGATAATAAATAATGTTTTATACAACAATATGGGCATTTAATAATTTTTTTATTACGTTATTGAATAAAACTAGTGTTTGACGTGAACAATGTTAGATGCTTGTATTATAAGTAAGAATACAGCGAAAGAAAAAAAAGAATTAATTCGTGGCTACGCAAGATGGCCGATCGTCCACATTTCTAAGAGTGAGTGAGACAACGTTATACAGAAGAACGAGATAGTTGAGCCAAGAAATATAAAGTGCTAAATTTAAATTTATAATACCTATATCAATAATCAAAAATATACTTTGGTTGTTATTGCGACTTCTTCTGAAGTATAGACTGGCAAATGAGATGAAATATATATTTTTTCTCAAAACAATGACCTATGGAATTGTCAAAACCACATCTAATTCGATCGTTGCTTTTCAAGTGAAACTTAGTCAAGAGCAGTATGTACTTACAAATGGTTTCATTGTATGCAATTAATTCTAGTGTAACGCTTGAACAGCCAGCCAGCGCGATGTAATTTAGATGTTTAATGGTAGATAATTAATTCAATTCACATTGACATATCGTTGTGAAGCCTTTTTGACATTGATGTCGTTAGGGAATCAGTCCCCCTAGCCCTATTACTGAAACTACAGCTAGCGCTACAAGCTGCTACGCTTAGAGCTAAATTATTAATGACATTGTTCGGGGCTACCTACGTGTAGTTATAAATGAAATATAACACCCAATCCTTGGATCTTTCCAAAGTGGTTCGTTTTAATAACGGAGTAATACTATGTTTATCGGTTACAGGAAAGTAAAGAAGACGAAAATGTGGAAATTTATCGCTACTTATCCAGATAGTTTTGTTGTTGGATCATAAAAAGCGTGTCAAACAGCAGCGAGTTTCGAGAACTTTCTTTGGCCCGTTTTTATATCAGTCCGATTCCCGGCGGTCTTCATAAAAACAAAATACGCAGATGCGTGCTCTGACATCGCGAAAAAGTACTTTGTCATGATGAAGAAAAAATATACATGTGTAAATATGCCTATGTACTTATTTATTAATAAGCATATATCATCATAGACAGGTTTTATTGGGTTCCCCAACATGGAGTTCCTAGTAGTATCGCGATGCGTGGCAATAGGCTCACCCATTATTCTATGGCGGGACGCATAACAGGTAAAACGTGGGATTGTACTACATTTCCTTATTTATCTCTTCGTTATTGCGCAATGTTTGTAAATAACGGCGCTCTTCCCACGTTTTCACTGCTGTCTTGTCTATGACGATACGTACGCGAACAATTTACTACGAGAGCGTGGGCGTGGCTGGCGTACGCCGTCTCGTCTATGAGGGAGTGGTTTTGTTTATGTCTGCCGTCAGAGGCTCTGAGTCAGAGCTCGGCTCTCTGATCAATCACCGCCTCTACCCTATTCAATCTTATTCTACATCCGGTTTCAATCTCGTAATGAGTTACGAATGTCTCTGTATATTTACTAATTATTTTAACACTAATTTTTCTATCATAGTTAAAGCTATATCTATACCAATTTATATATCGATAGACTAATTGTAACAGAAATGTACTATCGCAGATGTCTTCATTTTCATTTCCTTGATTCCCTACAGCGTTAAACTATGTTATCTACGATGTTAAACTCGCTAATGTAGTATGCATGTGGTCAATGCCACATAAGACGTCCGGGAAGATATTAAGCTCTATTAGGTTAGTCGTTAAGATGCGAGTTTCTTAATCCGTGTATCCCATAGTTCATAACTTGCAGATCTGATCAAAGTTAAGTTCTTTTTCAATATTGTATATCACTTGATACCACAGTTAGGAAAAACACATGGCAATTAGTGTATACGGCAAAAAAATCTTCGTAATGTTACTTGGGGCAAGTGAAGCTTACCAATAGACTCTTGCCCGTCGTGTTAAATTTAACCCTTCTCATGCTGAGAGTGGAGCTATGTCCAAAAGTGGAACGAAATAAGGGTTGACGGTATTGAATCGTCCACGGGCTGCGAAGACCCTTTATATATCCTCAATGCCTCTTTACTATGTTGATGGCATAAATATTTTTCAGTATTCGTGCAGCCATAGATCGCAAAAACTAGAATATATTTGTCTGAGAGAACTTAATACTTTAATGTTGCTATTTTCGATTTTCTTACACATTCATATCTATGTCATTTATATTGAAACATGTTTCTACCGACGTCGATTCACACAGCAAATTAATAAAATATTTAAATAGCTATTACAACTTAGTCCGATCTAGGTATTTGAAACTGATGCAACGAAATTTACTGTCTAGGTACACAAGATAAATTTTATTAACTATTTTACTTACAAATTCTTGAGATAGTTACATCGGGCCCGGTGGCCAATCAACATATTCTGCGGTCCAGCTTGTTTGGAGAGGCGTTCTAATTCAGGGGTCCGGACTGCCGCAGCTATGTTTATAGTAACCAAGTTTACAAATTAATCTTAGGTTTTGGACGCTTTTGATGTTATATTTTGTAATCTCTTCAGTTTGCTAAGACCATGCCAAGTGTCTCGGTTGAGGAGGCTGGCGTGCTCTTCTTTTGGTATACTATTAAATATGTAACGGCTTAGCTCACGTGTTGCTAAGGGGTAATTCACATATTTGCCGCTAAGTTGACACTGACAGCAGCAAGGTCGCGGCTGTCTCTTTTCATATCTGTCAAATAGACAAAAAAGTGTGTCACGACGTGGAAAATTACAGAGCCCCATTGCAGCGTTTTGTCGATGTAAGACCATGCGTTGCACACCATATTTTCATAATGTAAAGCAACAATCTCTCGACGTAATTAAAATTCACGAGGCTCATGTTTACCCTGCCGTTTGTAATTCGTTATAAATGTAATTAAAAGATCATCTCTCGTTTTCGCAAAATCATTCGCAATAATTGTCCGTTCCGTTTGAAAACGAGCGCACGAAACACCGCCTAAATGAACAGTTAACATGAAACCTTTTAAAAATATTGTTTAGTTTTCCTAATGGAAGCTCATTAAAACATTTCTGTGAAAATTTATATATTATGTAGGTATCTAAATATTACTATAATAATACGTTTAAATCTAATTTCGTTATTCATTTAGTAAAATAAATTATTGTAGTAATTAATGTTATATACAGTAGCGACAAAATTATACGGGCTTATTAGTAAGTTGAAAGATTCAAATTTATTTACAAAACTACATTTATATGCCTTTTACTAAGGGCTAAACGGTAGGGACAAACTATACTACAAGCCTCTGCCTACCTATTCGGAGATTACAGGTGTGATATTATGTTTGGTTTATATGTGTTTTAAGGTTAAGTATCACTTCTTGTAAATATAAAAGTAATATTTTAAGAAAGCCTGAACATCATAATGTCTCGATGGCATGTGAAGGCTTCTATCCAAACTGTAGCTTTAACTATGTACCCATTCTAAGAGAAGAACCGTATCCAACAGTGGTATAAAAGCCTTAATTCAAAACAATATATGATTCTGATTAATTTGTTTGCTTTCTCCGACAAAAATCATACTTATTTATTCTTTCAGTAACACATTAAACTAAGGGATACAAGGGTGTACTTAATGCTTAATAGCATTCTCTTTCAGTCAACCCTGGGTGATGGGGAGAGCATGCGGTAGGAGTTAATTTGTATTGCGCTGGTATAAGATATTAAATTATCTCTCCCCTGAGGATTCGTTATGGTTTTCTAAAAGACACATAAAGATTGTGGTCGACAGGAGACACATTGCAAACAAGGTTACCGCTGTGAAAATCTGAAACTGTCATTTAAGTGTGTACGAAGGCAGGTTTGCGTATTTTTACAATGTTAATACTCAAACCACAAGGAGAAAATGCCAAGAGCTTATAGAGATGAAATACGTAGAAAAATTGTATTTCTGTTAAACGAGCAAGTCCGTAAAAGCTCTCAAAACGACATTGTAACGGGAATATCTTAAAAGCTTAAGATCAACAAGTGACTGCGAATATATGTATGTATTTCTCGAAAATTCTTTTATGTTTGCATTATCGTTGAATAATTTTAGCCGTAAAACGCGAAAAGCTTTTACTTGTCGAGTTATTAATTAAAACAAAATTGTATTTTAATGTTCCGTAAATTAGCCTTAACGACGTTCTTTTTATTAATCTCCGAAAGGTTACTTTTATGAATATTTTAGGTCCTTTTTTGTTGGAACGCTAATAAACACGTTTTACAATGGGTATTGATTTGTTAACCTTGCTATACAAACGTAAACAGCACAATATAATTAAGGACGCCTGACGTGTTACGGGTAGGAAAATATTGTCGGGGTATTACGGGTAGCAAAATATTGTCGTGATTCCGTAAATAACACATGGCCTTCGAGCTGCGTTATTTTTCCCCTGTTACTGGGGCTAGCGGGACGTAACATCCGGTACCGGGGCAAGGTTAGAGGCTGCGCGGGACCTGGTCGTGACCCACTTCCGTGTCAAGATCAAACGGCGTGACGTCACGCCATTCCATTAGACGGTTCTAAGGATGTTCACAATTAGACCATGAGGCGGCATTAGCTCAGTTGGTAAAGAGAGATACGAGATGGTCTCTTCATTTATTGAATGTATAAAAAGTCTTAAGGCTTCCTTTGCCACCATTTTATTTTTAATAAATAAAAATCTCCTGTCGCAGTGTTAGTGGTAGAACTCCGAAAAGTTGGACCGATTTTTATGATTTTTTCGTGTATGTTTAGTAGGTGTGAGAATAAGATAAGGCGGTTATACCTTCCTACACCGACCTTCTATTTTTGTTCGGAACCTCAGTATTAGTATATTTAATTCGTATTTTGTATGAACGACATCCGAATAATTTAACCGTCGTTCGTTTTTCAAACAACCAAACTGGTGAAACGTGGGAGTGTACTACACTCCTCAGCCTTCCTCTTCGGAGCTTACGAAGAGATATCGTTCGAACTATAAGAGTATAGTAAAATTGTACTTACATTTAAGCTTATGCTAAGTTTTAAACAACGTAAGAAGCTTATTGTACAACATTCCATGCGCGCCCGTGTTCGCGATGATATCGGCTATTGTGTTTAAGTTGTTAACTAATATCCGAAATTCTAACTAAGTTTTTCCGCCATTGTTTGTACATTCGGTTAATATTAAAAGCAGTATTGTATTAAAAGCAGTATCCGGTTAATATTAAAAGCACTATTCCATAGTGGAACGTAAACGTATCTGGTTAAATGTGGAAGTGTTCTACACTCCTCTGCCTACCTCTTCGGGGATAACAGGCGTGATGTTACGTTTTTTTTTCACTATTGTATTGGGTGTACGTTAGCTGAAGACACCATGACGGTCTAACAATCTTTTAAGCTTCGTTTTATGACACTTTACTATGATTATTTAATAATAATAAAACTTTATTCACGGTAAGGTGTATGTGATATAGTTTTACATACGTACGTATCTTTACGCTTGTTATCCCCGAAGAGGTAGGCAGAGAAGTGTAGGACACTCCCACGTTTCACCTTATAGTTTTACATATTCAGAAAATTTGAAATACTAGAAAAGCTCAATTACAATTACTACATACTAATAACTATTTAATTTAGTTATCAGTAGCCCTATAATAAGTATCTTGTTCAAGCTGCCCTGGGACACAGGTGGAGAACTAAACGTGAACTTGGTATATCCTTATACCAGGTCCCTTACGGGGCAGGCAGAGAGCGAAGAATTTCACAAATCTCTATCTCTACCGATCTGAGATTCTTCCATGTTACTCTCTAAATAAATAAATGTGTATTTTACATGTTCAGTATTTTCATAGCAGAAAATAATTCATTACACTAACAAGTTATTGTTTTCGTCCACTAACTCGCCCCAACAATGAGATAACAGAACAGATTTCAACTGCAATTTGTTAATGGCTGGATATCTGATTCTGAACATTTCTATTCCAATGACCAGCCGTACTGCGCCCATACAAGCGATAAGCGATGCTGACAAAGTTTTTAATTATTTTAACACTGTGCATTACGTAATATTACGCCGTGAGGATAACGTGAGGATTTGATCTATGCTCAAACAAAATTGTATCAAAATCGGTTCAGCACTTTCACTTTAATGCAGTGTATGCATAATAGTTTTAGTACCTGATAAAATTATTAACCCTCGCTGGCCGTTAATATTTAAATAATATTTAATATTAATGGTTAATATTAGTATTCAAAATTCAATTGTGAACGTTCTAACAAGGTGCTTATTACTCGGATACATTTAGAACTGCGAAGTTGCGTCATTATTTCAAAGTGAATGTCCTCGTTAAAGTTTTCTCGGGCAGTTGTTGAGAGAATACGAGACAAATGTCCTTAAGTAACGAGGTAATTACAAGACAAATAATTAGTGCTAGTTGGGGATACTTAGTAACTGTAATTTGGGGTAAATGAATCAGATTTCACATAAATTGGAACCCTGTACAACAAATAATTTGTTCGATACCTACTAGCAGTTCTTCTTCTTCTTTGCGTGTCGGCTCTGGCACACTCTGGATTATATTGTTGAGGACCAAAACTTGGCCAACAATACCGCCTCGTCACTGGCCTTATAAAG
>DWTO01004197.1:0-11776 GCA_018244755.1 Jemadia pseudognetus
CACATATCATGATGATAAATGGCAGTACAAATCAAGCTGCAATAAACATAACCCTTACTTTGTTAATAATATTTTTCGCTTTGGATAGCTTGAAAGGAATTTTTGTTTTTCTACTACAATTTTCATTCGGTTTAGCAGAACTTGAGAACATAATTCACAATTCTAAAACGGGCTAATTTTTTCATGACGCTTTCCTTGAGCGTTTCAGGAAGAAATATTTATTTTTAAATCGCACTTAATTTAGAAAAAGAGACGCGGTTCAGGATTTCTAGCCAGGACTTCTAGCAGGATTTCTAGCAGGTTCAATTATAAATCAATAGACCATCACAACTGCAAAGTAAATGTTATACCGATGTTAGTTCGAAACATAAAATAAAAATTGGATTCAATAAGTGAAAAACATTGACAATATAACATGTTGATAAGTTTTATTATTTAAAAAGGATGGAGATGGCTACATAGAACCCACTCCCTGTAGCAAATTATATATGTCTATATATATATGTATATAACTATTTTTGGTTGAAAACCCATTGGATACAACGCAATGAGAGCAAGTATCGACTGCACGACAGTGTGGACTAACCCCAAGTATTGCGCAGAGTTATACTGGTATAGTAATTGCGTTATAATTATATATGTAACTTTATTGAGATAAAATTATACACAATTTGATGTCTTCATTTTATAGACGTCTAAAAGTAATATGTTTTTATATTTTAAAAAAAATATATTGAATTGATGTAATGCGAGTTAGAGTAATTAATATTTAAAATTACTCTTTTATAGTAACAGCTGGTGTGCGAGTTTTATTCAATTGTATTCATGGAGACAATTTACATAAACATTTTATACCGCAATATCTTTACTTTATGATGCAATAAAACTTGTATTTTTAAGAATATGGCAGTGTAATCGTCTGATATATTCTAGAAGCCGTAGAGTACCTACTTGCAACTCCTCTCCAAATCGCAGGCTACTCCACGCGTGGCTGCACTTCAATGTTTCAATTCAGGAGTTAGTGTAAGATGGTTTTAAATTATCATCTAATATATCAATCTTTGTTAATATATCAGACAGATGAGTTGGGCACTCTTCGTATATACAACTAACTTGGGTGGTGGGTGACTAAGAGGGTTGGAATATAACCCAAATGTACATCAAATTGCGAAGACACTTTTAAAATTTAAATAAAGGAACACGTTTTACCATCGTTCTCCGACTGGGGAAAGACTACAGTATACTTTAATGGTATCGGTATAGTATGAATCTGGTCACAATTATTCTCAGTGCCATATCTGACGAACACTGACTAAGGCGGCTGTGTAAGGCGTCGTGTGGGCCGAACTAATTACCGGAGGTATTTATTCATCGATTCAGTCGACAGTGGCGTAAGCGCAGTGCTCCACCGTTCCTACATACAGGGGCTATAATATATGTGTATAAACCATGTATTGCATACATGTTCATAATTGATCTATTGTCGAATATATTGTGTTCATTACGATAACATTTCGCATCAACTATTATGTCGCAAAAATTGTAAATATGTTGTCTCGATGTGCAAATAGAAAAGGTCCAGAGATAAACCTCGTCATAGAACTTTCTATTATTTGTAATAAATTAATTGCATATTATTAATTTAAAAATCTAATACTTCTTTGGGGTTTGGATTCGTGCTCGGTGTGTAGCAAAAGGCTCAATATCTATTCGATGGACAAACGTAACTGGCGATACGTGGCAGTGTACAACGCTCCTCTGTCTATCCCTTCGGATAGATACAGGCGTGATATATGATAATAGAAAAATAGTCAATTATTCCTTTAACATGTCAAACAAAATGCTCTGCGAATGAAATGCAAATGTAATTTATAACGCCGAAATAATCTCAGCCGTGCGGGCTACCTACAGGAAGTCTGAGTTACAAATCAACTCGGCCGTTGCGAGACAACGCCTCCAAACCTGATTGCAAGTCTAACAAGGCTGCGTTGCGACATTTAGAAAACCTTAAGCCGTCCAATGTTAGTTTTAAAAATTATTATCTCAAGCAAATGTAGCCTTGCTGGAAGTTTCAATCGAACGACATTTGCAAGAGATCAATAAAACAGTGGTAACCCCTGTTACCAATATAACACGAACTCTGTTACTGACAGGGACACGAACTGTTCCCAAGTCCTATTCGAGGTCAGGTGTGTATTGGAAGCGGCGACCACTTATGAACGCTTCGCTACTGTAACGACTACGAAAAAAATGTTACCTACCAACATAATTTATACTATTGTCAAATTCAACTAGCAGTAATAGTCCCTCAACTAAATGGAGTAATACTCTGAAAAAAAATTACTCTTACAAAGAGTTGAAGGAAACTTATTAAATTATTTTATCTACAGTCGTGTATTATTATGACAAATGTTGCCATCATCGCCGCTGTACAGTACAGTATTACGAATATTGTTTATTATTTTGCTGGCTGTTTCCTTTGATATTATAAATATAAACATGTTTGGAATTTGAATAACTCACTTTACAGCCACAACGCACTACATCCGTCAGTCGATTCTCAACTTGGATAAGTTTTGTTGCTGTGATCTTCATTATTGTTCCACTGTCGAACACGGGTCTCCTCCCAGTATGAGGAGGCTTACAAGGAATGTCGATTGTGTATAAAAGTAAATAATATTGATAACAATATTAATATTACATATTTACATATATTAAATATAATTGTTCATTTTTGTTGATATATATAGATATACATTTATATATAATTTTGTGATTAATTTTTTAATCATGAGAGAACAGTGCAGTGGGTAAGTCACCTTAAACAAAACCAAGAGCACATTCCCATTAAATCGTACTCGGGACAAATTGTTACATTTACAGGACAGGAGCGACAAATCAAACGGTGTTGGAGATATAAACGGCACTTCGTACAGCCAGCCTGTCGCTGGTTACTCCGTCGGGACTAAGTTAGCGTGTTGGTCTGTCTGTGTTAACTTTATCGTAATAAACTCTAGTTAACTAGTGGTTAACCGCCAGTTCGTTTATGTTTGAATAATATCAACTCGTATTTTTTCTAATATTTACCTATTAATATAGAACTTAACAGATAGTATTGAAAAGAAATTGTGTCCTTTCGTGTAGTTTGTTCGTATAAATGTTATTAATTTGGTAAAATGTTATGTGTTGCGGAATATGGATTATCTCCATATTATTTGTTTATTCGAATCATATGATGTCGATATGTGTGGTAAAATTACAAACTGAAAAATGAAATTAGTTTTTTATTATTGAATTATGGTTAACGTGATACATCCGTGGTTGTAACGTACCGGATACGATCCTCTTTCGGGAATAATTCTTAGTGACAAATTTAAAACCACATCCAAGGGCAACTTTTATCACAATTTAAACACATATATTTTTATTTCAAAATAATTCAAATAATTTCAGCTAACAATATTACATTATGCATTATGTAAATCGGCCTAACTCCAATCGAATGCACACAACGATTAAACATAAATTACACGGTACACAAAATTCAGAGCCGAATATTGAAAATAAATCTCTGCCGTACCTACCTACTGCTGCGAGTTGCGTTCGCAATCAAAGATCGCGCCAGGCCTTTCTAAGCGAACGACTCGGACGGCGGACGGCGCGGCGGTAACAAATCAAATTCACTCCGACATGAACACCACATTAGCATACCGGACCGCTCTGAAAGTGGTTCGCTTTCGATATATAATAATCCCGGACGCACTAAATCTGTGTACCATAAGCAGCAACCATCACAGTTTACCGTTGCAAAGTTTGATAGCCTCAAAGATTACTTCTTCATTGTCATTAATCTGTTCCCGTCCACTGTTAGACCAACGTCTCGTCGGTAGCATAGCACTGAGCTCGATCCTCAACTCTTCGTTTCTAACCACTGTCAGTCACTTTCCATTCATATCAGCTGCTTCTTTCTTATCCTGTTCTTATGCAACAATCATAATATCCCGTATGGCTTTAAAATTGATTTCAATTTGATTATAAGCTTTTAAGTTAAAATATGAAGGTAATAGGTACATGAAGCATCTCGACTGCATCAGGACGGGCATTCGATACCAGATTAGTCGTTAAGAAGTAGCTAGCCCTAAATATTTAGTTACGTATCAAAAATCAAAATAAACTAGGAATTTCTAAAGCAACTTTCCTAGTATATAATTTGTTTGGAAGCTCAAGTTTATCTTAAGCTCGTGAATGTACTTAATTCACATAACTCAATTTCTGTTTGAAAGAAGTTTTACTTCTTTTCTTATATCATATATCCTTAGAGGTCAGTAATTTGGGCAAAAAGTGAACGACAGATTACTGCAATATGAATTTTTCATGTTAGTTAAATGATAATTTCAAATTAAAAAACTTACATACATATTTGTGTTTCGACTAAGTAATGTGCTATTGCTAATGCATTGTTATCGCGCCGTGCAGAATGTCTACACACCACAAAGGGTTCATTCCACCCTCGACTATTTGCAACATTAGTAAACGCGTTACTTTGAACCGTTTTACGATTTACTTGAACTTACGAGCGCAATTTCTAATAGCGCTTTTTATTAATTTTCAACCTTACCTTGCATGTAATAAGGACGTAGGTGAAGTCCATTTAAAGTGGACGTAAATTCAATGAACTTATGAAAACCTCCTGTCAAGCTAGTTTGAACCTTATCCCTTAAGGAATAGTTAGGTATTGAGGGTCTATAAGTAATAGTGAAATAACTCAGGATTTTACGACACGCCAGTATTGGTATTCGGAAATAAACGAAATGGATATTGTGTTCGCTTTGTTTCCCGTTTATAAAAATGACTCGTGCAAGTTAAAATTGGAAACTGACGCCAGAGAAACATTTAATTCTATATTAAATGCTTGCTTAAATACCTAAGAACCCAGTGGGGAATTTTTAGAAATAAATAATTCTCAAAAATGCTCTACACTACGATACAATTCCATAATATAATAAAAATTCTATTAAATTTGACAGACCTACGTCCAGCTACGCAATGAGACATTTCATGTAGGCGACATTAGGATATGGCCGCCTCAGCAATAGACACAAAATGTAACATTGCACAATACAATATGGTTTTTATTGCTCAAATTAATTATTATTATGACCGTACAATAGTTTTTATTATGGCCATTTCATATTAAATTGTCTTATTGTCCACTCTATTTATTTCTTCCGATAACATAGAGAAATAAAGCACAGAAGCTGACGAATCTATTGGTAGCGTGACACGCGAAGACGAACGACAAAACGACTATCGACTTGAAACCGATGACACAATTAGCATAAATCAAAGCAAACCACCGCTATATTTGGTCGAATGTACATTTGTATCGCTCGACCGATACGGTGCCCGGTTGAGAGACGCCTTAGTCGCCAGTATTAGATCACGGCGCCCACGATCGAGCCCACTTGGTCGCGCTATATAAGGTTTTTCTGGTTCTGTTGACAACATTCCAATCCGTTGTTGTTCGTTCACAGTTTGATGGTATTTACCTACCTCCTATGTCACGGCTAAATGAGTAGTGAACATCACCTACTATATGTGAAAATATCTTCAACATATCTGCATATCTGCATATCTGCATAAGCTTGTTTTAACATATAAAACTATATTTATTTAAACTAGCTTGACGGGAGGTCTTCATAAGTTCATTGAAATAACGTCCACTTTAAATGGACTTCGCCTATGTCCTTTTTTTATATTTAATTTTAAGCTTTATTTCAAGTACAATCTTCGATGTAGATATCTCTTCCACTTGCTTGCGCTTTAATACGTGTGATAGGATCCCTTGTTCCTGGAAGTACACTTGATATAGCTTCTCGCCGTAAGCTAATAACAGGCTTACTCGGACGACGCGTCAAAGCCTGCTCTTTCTAAGGCCTGCTAAACGTATGTCAGAGCAGATAATTGTTTATTCACATTTCAGTAACCCCTATATACTCTTTTATTATCCATGTCACTGCTTTCCATGAATTATAAATGTAAAAAAGTAGCATTTATTAATTCTTTATTAGGGTTACCTATAGTTAGGTTACAAAGGGCGGACTTAATCCCTGATGTTATTCTCTACCATTCAACCAAGCTACAACATATAAAATATAAAAGTCTTTGAATCTACAAATAACTAGGTACCTTTATTTACTAAATTTCCTGTATATATTAATGGTTGCGGCTAACAATCATAAAAGCTTGATTGATTCTAATTCGTGGACTACTTTTTAGCCATAAAAGACTTCAGTATCCTTGCTATGTTTCCTGATATCTTTTTATACACCTTCATAATCACACATATATATATGTACATAAGTATGACCCAAACGCACACACGTATACATATATAAATACATGCAATTATTTTATTATAATTGCAGAATATTACCTATAGTCATGAATACTTGATTCTGTCTGGTTTACCAAACCCAACGACCTCGCCTAGTTTTCAGTTCTCAACAAAGGGGATATGCTAATCGAGTGGATTCACTTAGCGGTGACTAACGCCGCCCACGACACACCTGGACTACCTGCTCCATCATATCCGAGGGATGTAATGGTGATATTTTGATCGATTGTGCGGAAAATAGATATTAAGGCAGTTTAATACCAAGTGTTCAATAATCAGTTTAAAACGTATAATTACTTACGTTCATTCTAAAATTTGATATATGATAACACGAAGGAAAATTGGCATAAATTATTTTAAAAAATGTTTAATTCTTGAAGAAATTATTAAGGGTAAAATATTTCAAATTGTCCCTTCTCCTGTCTAAGGAATTTCGTTCGCAGGAAAACTTTCACAAAAATATTAATAGAAATAATTTCATACATTGCATACCTACTCTCTCAATAATAAAACTGCAACAAAATTCATCCATCGCTTCTAACGTCAAGACGTAACAGACAGACAGACCGTCACTTTCGCATTTATAACATTAATATGGATAAGTACTCGTACATTGACATAACTCGCAGAAGTTAACTAAGCACCTCGTTATGATGACGTAATAACTAGGTACAGACCCATCAAATACGAGGGCGGTGGGTGTTAGGAGTGAGGTGGCGGGAGGGAAAGCACATTCCTCGCAAGTGCCAAGTTGATTTTTTCTAGTTGTACACGTACCCACCTCCAATAAATAAATATTACATATCGCCCGCCATATGAAGACGTCAACGAACATTTGCATTCAACTTAACATTTATATTGCACTTCAGTTGAATACTTGCCAGTTTTAATTAAGTTATGCATTAAAGGAAACCGAATGTTTAATACTAATGTAGGAAATAAATTGTTCAGAACGATCTGCATGCTGCATTTGAACAGCTTATTATCGTTTATATATTCACATCCGTCTTCCGAGAGTTAATATGTAATTACGTACAATATTACGATTAAAGCAACAAAGGTTCCTCTGCATCGCCCGATGTTAAATGCTCTATAACTTTGCATACTTTATTACACCTATTAAACCACGCGTGTTTCCTTACATTTTTCTTCAGTTTATTAGCTAGTGTCATTAAATTTTGCAATGCTTATAACTAGAGATACTTGGTAAGAATTCCAAACTCAGACTCACAGCAACTGCTTTTCCGTAAGTAATTCCACATACAACATACGCTATAAACACACACCGCAATGTTACCGAATGTTTAATACGGACAGTGAAGTAAAGGTACAATCCGTCCTCTTCACACACTGACAGATCGGAGAGGCAGAATTTTATATGCATTAGCGCAGTTCCGTCCTGGGTTTAGGGGTGACCTTTCTCATTCCGTCTTTATAACACCATTGACAATCTGGAGGCCTGATTTTTATCATACAGAACAGAAGTGTATGAACACGGCAGCCGGTATTTGAAGGTTAGTTAAGTCAGAAAATTATTTGTACCATATCTTTTATACTACATAGAACATTACATAAAAAGTAGTACTTTTCTAAATCATACGTAGTCATTATTACAAAGGTACTCATAAAGTTATTAATCGCTATTAGATATTTCGTCTTAGAGACACGCATTACATACGTATCGTTAGTAGCGTGGGCGCGGTGGAGGCGCTAAGGCCATTACCAAATAAACACGTAGGTTTGATTCTCGACTGATGTCATCGGTATAATTGTGGCGTCAGTATCAGCAATTTAACCATATTGACGTAAATAGCTTTCCTCACCCCTCGGTAGCTCATTATATTTCATTTGAGCATCATAGCATCTTGTCTGTATTTCCCGGCAGGGATATGCAGTGGAGAGTACTATACTAACTTTTCACCAGTTATGTGACCTACCTACATGAAATAATTAAAATCAAATACCTACCTAATTTTTAACTGTCTGAACCAAATATCTATAAACGTACGGAACCACAACGTTATTGGTCTGCGGAGGTCATGAAAGTAATTAAAACGTTTCAATAACTTGTTTTAAAATAAATGCGAAAAGAAATAAATGTAATAACAACGCTGTTAATTAATAAGAGTTTATTAGTTTAGTGCAGATATACATATCTTCGTTATCCGGTTGTATTATTATTTTTAATAACATTGTTAATGTTGGGCAACAATGAATTTTAAAGTGCACAGCAGTGTACACAACGGATTCTTCAGTTCACAAGAACATCTGATCAAACAGTGTACACGTCAATGTACTGAAACTGAAGCTGACTGATTCACGGCTAATGTAAAAATGTATTGTTATGTAATTATAAAAATGTATATTATAAAACGGTTTTTTTTGTCAACAATTTTATTTTTTAATTTTAACAAGAAATTTTAAAGACATGACGTATATGCTATATATATAGCATATAGCATATACACACACACTCCTATAACTATGACTCGTATATACTCCTATAGTAATTTTAAAATGCATATCGAATTTAATTTGGAAATGCTATAAATCTTTTAAAAACACAGTGTTACGTAACATCCGTTGCATAGAATCAGGAATGTCTCCAGAATATACAAAAACTCAAGGTGATACTGGGGGACGGGTTCATTGATGTTTTATGATTTATACCGACGCATAACGATGTCTATGACGAAGTGTCGGTTCAAACGAACTCTTGTTACAATTGAATGGTTAATAAATGGGAATACGATTGTTGGACATATAATGGATACCGCGGACCATGGTTATTGCTAGCCTGGCAAACATATTTTACTGTGCTTGGAATGATCTTTTTTATCATTATCATGAGCATCAGTATCACGGGCATCTCATGATCACCTATCAGATGCCAATTGGTCACTAGACCATTTGTGCCGGATAAGGATTCCAATAATAGAATAGTACAATGAGGAGAGCTAAGGTCACATACTGCCACGCTGACCAAGCGAAGTTTGACGAACTTTAGACGACATAAAGAACATTCTGGAGACATCTAAAGAGCTTAGGTTTCCAAAAGATGGATTCCTTTGCCATTACAACAAGTGACGTTTAATCTTACGGAACGCACATAGTTTTGACTAATAAGAAGTCAAGATTTGAACCCCCGACCTCAAAATGGGTAGCCAAAACCTAAACCATTACTTCATAATTACATTGAAATAGAAACGTGATTTATTCTTAGTCTACATTTACGACAAAATTACTCTGCAGAATATATCTCGGTGTGTCTACAGGATATAACGATCAGTTAACATTGGTCATCTACTTACTCGTACGCTCATACACTTTAACAACTATTAACCCAATAATACTTGGTTTCATTCGACTACACGTAATACTGGACTCAATCACATAGTCATAATCTATTTCTAAATGCATGGTCAGCAGCTGCAAAATTGCAATTCGAATGCTATTTTTATGCGTTTTTATAAGTGCATAGAATTTTGCAGTTCCACTGAAACTCATCACAGTCATTATACGTAATCATTGAAACTACCCACCGGCTGTAAACAGACCGACCGGTCGGTTAGCACTATCGATACATTTATGGCAACCGCATAGAAACTGAATTTAAACTGCGATTATGCAGCTGACGTGCAGTTGTGACGCTCACGGTGTGTGTATGGAGACAACGCTCGTGCTATACCGGATCTGCCCGTGACATAGTACATTTGTATGCATCGGCCGCAGTGCGTGCGAAGCCTTGACCGTAGTTACTTGAACTACCGCACCGACCACTCGGTAACTTCTTGTCTGTCATGCTCGACGCTATGCTGTGGAATTGCTGGCTTTCTCGAATGCCATTATGTTATATCCGGATATCGCTACTGAAATCAGGACGGATTTGTTATTCCATGACAATGTGAAGCCATTGATAACAATTGTATTTCCTCTTCTTTTCAGCCTGTCCGTTCTTTCTGTCTCAAACTAAACTATGGTGATGAAAATATCAGTCAAATATGAACCATACAGTAGTAACATCACGTCTGTAATCTCCGAAGAGGTAGGCAGAGGAGTACCTACAGTGCGCCCCCATCAAATAAAAAACATGACCCCAATTAAGGTAAATACATTTTATTTTTGTCCAGGGTGCAAAGAACGTATAGCGGCTTTGTAAGTATATCGCTTAAGGCGGCTACTCCCATGCACCCTTTTAAACTATAATCTATAGTGCTTCACTTACGGCTTTATAACTGCCATAGTTATAAACGTCAGTTGATATTGTGACCGTCAACACCTGTCTCCAACGGCAGAACGATGTAAGCGCCAATGATGATGAAAGGATGGTGATGAAAAGTCATACATTGATGCTTAATGTCGCCTAACATTAAATATCGTTTGGAAACTGTAAAAGCGCCAGATGTTTTCCAGATCATTCTGCTTCATATATTTAGTTAATTAATATTTAACAATACGTTATATATACTTGCGCTTTTAATGTCATATTCAAATTTAAATACATTAGTCAATGTCAAAATCTAAACTGAATTGTGTTAATAATTTCCTGACAAAAGTATGATAAATGAAACGGTGACATTTGGAGTTAATGGATCAGGTTGGCAACATTAATGGCGTTTTATTGTTTGTGTTAATATGTATTCAGGAAATATATATATGTATTTTAATCTAAAAGACGGGTCTAGAAATAGAATCAAAAAGGGCTGAACGCGTAATTTTAAAGATATTAAAAAGAACATTGTTGAATCTATAGGTAGGTATATAATAAATTGAACGAAATTATAATGTAGTTAATAATAATTTTGAAAAACTATGTGGTCTGGTTAAAAATAACAATTCTGTCAAAACGACCATTAAAGGTAAATTGATTAAAATGGCAAATGGCCTTGGATTGACGATATACTTAACAATAACAATAATAATACAGCGACCAGCGGCTAAGCCGAAAGCGCCGCACTCAAATAGTAATGTTTTGTAATGTTAGTTTTTAATCTACATTCGGGCGGTATTCAGACGAGCGTTGCGAAACAGACGCCGACGTGGAGAAAGACGACACCGTGGGAATAATAAAAAAAACGGAACACAATATACATGATATATAATGTTACAAGCCACTAACCTTTGGTTACGTTAATCGCGAGCAAGTTATACAACTACAGTTTTTATTAGAATTCTAAAAATAAATCTGTGTTATTCTTTAAACCCGTGTGTAGTGGGATTATATTTATTTATCTTAAGATTATTTATTTTTGGGAAACATGATGTTTCTCAAATATACGTAAACAATAAACTATAATGTGACATCAAGTGTGCAGTCCACGAAGAGGTAGGCAGAGGAGTGCAGTACACTCCCACGTGTTAGCAGTTATGTTTCCGTCC